>JARYHS010011408.1:23789257-23922329 GCA_031002005.1 Vandiemenella viatica
TGGAGCATGTAAATCTTTTGCTCTTTTTAATAGATAGATATGTTCACTTTGATCCCAGGTGAGAATAATCTCGGGGATTTGGAACAATACATACACTTATTAATAGCGTCAATTATACTGACAACAATTGATAACAAGTTAGCCACAACCCATTGGTATAATCAATATCCACTGTAATCTACAAATACAATCCAGAGTTAATTATTACATATTATGTGGAATAGTGTATACACTTGTTACCAGCATCTAATAACCAGTTACTTTCTTACCAACCGTTTACCATAATAAGTTTCACTGTAATCTAAAACTAAATATTATATCATGTTCGTTACTATTTATGTGGAACAGTACACATACTTATTAACAATATCAATTATATTACCAACAAATCATAAGCAGTCAATTACTTAAAAACCTGTTAGTATGATAATTTTTCACAGCAATTTTTGAGTGCATGCTATCCCATGTTAGTTACTATATATGAGTGAATTTTCTAAACAGTGTAATTACTTCATTTGTCAAGAGCTACAATAGAAAGAAAAACTATATATCATTTTACTAATTGTGGACAACTTTGTCACCTTCCCTTTCCATACACCATATATACTATTTTAAGTCATTCTAAGTCAATAAATTCCAAGAAGAAAATTCTTTCACAGAGTAAAATGGGCTCTGAAGTAGAAACTCTTTCAGTTTGGACTTAAAGTAGTTGGGTTTTCGTAGATAACACTTAATTTCTGTTGGTAAGACATTGAATAAGGAAGCTCCAGTAAATGTTATTCCTTTCTGTACAATTGACAGTGATTTGTAATCCTTGTGAATATTATATTTATTCCTAGTATTATGGCTATGTATGTCAGCATTAAGATTGAAGTGTTCAGGATTTTCCACTACAAATGATAGTACGGAATATACATACTGTGCTGGCATTGTTAGTGCACCTAGGTTTTTAAATAGATTTCTGCATGACGTCCGTGGGCTTGCTCCACATATAGTTCTTACAGCACGCTTTTGTAATTTAAATACCCTCTGTGCTTGTGAATTTCCCCAGACAGAGATGCCATAAGTGAGTAGGAAGTGAAAATATGCAAAATATACTAACTTTCTGGTTTCTATATTAGCTATTCTATATATTACCCTCAGTGAAAATGTTGCAGATTTCAGTTTTTTAAGAAGTTGTTGAATATGTTGCTTCCAGTTCAATTTGTTATCTATATATACCCCCAGGAATTTTGTGAAACTGCTTTCAATGATTGCTTTTTCTTCCGATATCACATTACAGCTGTCCTTTGTTTTATTTTTTGCAACAAATTTAAGTAACTGTGTCTTTTCTGCATTAAGTATTAGTTTGTTAGCATTAATTTTCTTTATAGCATCATTTGCCGTGTTTTCAAGGTTTTGTACTGATGGGTCTTTCAACGATATGCTGGTATCGTCTACAAGGAGCACCATGTGTTCATTATCACCTAGTAGCCTATATGTGGGAGATCATTTATATAGATTAACAATAGCGGAGGGTCAAAAATTGAACCCTGAGGCACACCACATTTAACTACACCCCATTCTGAGTTTATAACATCTCATGTATTAGCATCTTTCAGTTATACACATTACTTTCTATTTTGCAAGTATGATTTAAAGTCCTGGCTTACCACTAACTCCATAGTGGTCTAATTTACCAAGGAGAATTTCATGATCAACACAATCAAAGGCCTTAGCAAGATCACAGAATATACCTAAGGAATTTAATTTTTTATGCATTGATTCCAGTATGTTGTTTACAAAAGCAAAAATTGCTGAATCTGTTGAAACACCTTGCCTAAAACCAAACTGTGCTTTACTGAGTAGGTCATTCTTTTGTAGATGTGCATACACCCTTCTGTACATTGCTTTTTCAAAGATTTTTGAAAATGCTGGTAGAAGTGAAATGGGTTGTAATTCTCAATTTTTGAGGTATCACCCTTTTTATAAAGCGGTTTGATTATTGACTTCTTGAGTGAGTCAGGGAAGATACCTTCTTCAAAAGAACTATTACAAATATGACTAATAACTCTACTAATGCTGGTGTTACATTGTTTCACTACATGGGTTGAAACCTCATCATAACCAAATGACTTTTTATTTTTGAGGGATTTAATAATGTTTTCAATTTCATTTTGACTGGTGGGAAATAGTGACATAGATGCTGTTTTTGGTGACAAGGAATTAAGTATTGTTATAGCATCCATATTCCCAATATATTTTCCTTTTATTTTTTCAGCAACTGTTAAGAAGTAGTTATTAAAAACATTTCCTACATAAGAAGGGTCATTTACAGGTTTATCGTTAATGCCTAAAGATATAGGTTTATGTTCAAGGGATGATACAGTTGTTTCTCTTTTAATAATGTTCGAAACACTTTTTATCTGAACTACTAATCTCATCGTTTATGGCCAAACGTTTAGCTTCTTTTATTACTTTGGTTAAAATTCTACAGTAAGTTTTGTAATGCTGTCTGAGAAACGATCCTTCCATCCGCAAAGCGTAAAAACCAAAGTACATGTGTCGATACAGCCATTTAAATTTTCGTTCTGCCTATTCGGTTAGTAATGCTCTCAAATATTTTTTTAAATTTATTGTGCCTGTTCTGCTTTTATTTATTTTTGATAATATTATCCATGCTCTATCAACAGGCTACTCAGCTCTCATTATATCCGACAAAATACAGATGTTACGTGTTTATAATTACAGTAATAAAAGTTGTTTGTACAAAATTTCACGCCATTCGAGGGCATCTATACTATTATAAATCTGTAAGCAAGCTGCGTTTGTAGTGAGGCTTGATCTCTAATAACGCAAAAACTACCGCATCAATTTGCATGGTGTTTCCAAATTTTTAAAGCTAATGTTGCTGATCAACATCTGCAGAAGTAGCTAACGACTAATATGTACCATGGGAAGAAGAAAGTCAGTAAAAAACTTCAGAAATGTGAAACTGTAGACCACAGATAATTATACACATTCAGACGGTCACTCCTTTCATAAAGAGACCTGACAAAATTTAGGATTTCCTTTTTTTTTTTTTTACTTCTGCGATTCATTTTTCTGGACCGCAGTACTTCAAAATAAAAAGAATACGTGAATCAAGTATAATCAGCATTTACTTGAATCGTAACAGGTCTGTTGAATTACGAAAAAGTTGTATTACAAATATTGAAGACGTATTGTCTCTGGTAGACTGTTATACAGTTTGTCTCTGGAACAAAATTGCTACGTGAATTCTGTACAATACAGCCACAATAAGTCAATACTTAATACGAAATTCAGTTTTTTCTCGAAGAGCGATGTCTGAAAAACAGCTATTATAAATATCAGCAAGTAATAAAACATACTTCTTTCATAATGACTTGTGCGGAATTGCACATATTTGGAAGTACTTTATTCGATTAATATGTCTAGTGGCTATAACGTGCAAATATAACTAGGCATCCGAAAATTCAGGTACATGCGACTCAAATAATTACATAGAAAATACGGATATATTGAAAGAAACTCAAATAAAAAAATTTTCAGATCCTAATGCTACACCGCGTAAATTATAAAGCTAAAAGAATCGTCCCTTTGGCCTATAACAAAGCATATCAGCTGTCATCACTGTCCAGGTTGCATTTCAATCGATTTACAACTTGCGATAATTTTGCCACTCAGAAATAATTGCTTGAGTTACATGCACATTAGTACATATACTGTACCGTGATCCATTTTGACATTTTTGAATTAATTATATCTGACTGAAATAATGGCAATAATGATACGACGGTTTGAAACCAAGATTAACTCAAATTCACGTAAATTTCTATTTTAAAGAAGGAATAATTGATGGTGTATCAACATAAAATAAAAACCAATATCCAAACAGCAAAAAATAAATAAATCAGAAAAAATTGAGATGCTGTGATTATTGGTAACGAATTTTTATTTCAAATATAACTAGGCATCCTAAAATTCTATTCTACACCGCGTAAATTTTAAAACTAAACCCGTTATGCCTGATGCTAAACAAAACGAGTCAATTGTCATCTGGTCCAGGCGGTTGTTTCGCCAGGTACTTACATGCGACTGAAATAATTACATAGAAAATACGGCTATATTGAAAGAAACTTAAATTAAAAATGTTTCATATCCTAATGCTACACCGCGTAGATTATAAAGCTGGAGGCATCGTCTCGGGTGCGTTTATGTTGGAGCTGCGATAAACGATGAGAGCGACGATACTAGCGAAGCGAAGAAAAGTGAAACATTGTCGACAATGGAGGTGTTTATACTGGAGCAGCGCGCAGAGCGACGCATAGTAGCAGAGCAGCGATGAGAGCGGCGCTAATCGCTGCGAGCATTTTCTTCGCTATTATCGAGGGTGGCTGCGACCGTTTGATCGGCGAAGTTTTTAGTAGGTCCCTTTTGTGGTAATGTAAATACAAAAATCACCATAACAGATTCGTTCTAGACAAATTGTAGGAGGAAATGGCCACTAAATATAACAAAATAAACAATTCTAAACGTTTTTAATTAGTGCGATTTCCGTAATTTAAACTCATTTTAATGTGTGAATACTACAAACTGAAGATTTAAGTAAAAAAATACTAAAATATTAATACAGCCAAAGAGAAATTGTACATAATTTACTGAAAAAATATTTTTCTATTAAAAGTAATTTACATTATAAATATCAAATTCGTATAAATTTATTTCAAATTGTAACAAAAGTAGATTTTATATAAGATGCCGGTATTTTTTGCAGATTGGTTGGGCTTTCTAATATTGGTGTCAAATTCTTAGGATTTTAAGTGTTAGTTTCTTCGAAATTCAATACCTTTTCAGTCAATAACATTATGGAGCAAACAAATGGACTTATTAATATTGTCAGTTACGACTGCAGAAGTATCTATTGTTGTGGCTAAAAATCTCCATTTAGAATAAATAAGGCATGTTCACGATAACCTAGCATTGAGGTGTCATCTGCCTGCATCTAAATATTGTCCATAAGGATCTAATAAATTATTTAAAAATGGATAAGCCTCGTCACCTATAAAAACACGAGGTTCAGTGATTTCAGAATTTGGCAGAACGATTTGGGATATTCTGTCTTCCATCTATTAAAGAGACATACAGAGCAGCAGATCTAACTGTTCCACCGTCACTCTGTTTACCATAACCTCCAGCTTCAATGTTTATGAATTTATAATTAGCATTGACCAATACTTGCAGAAAAAAATCTTGTAATTCTGGAACATGAAATCAGAGTGGGCAAGACAAGTAACTCTGAAGTATTTTCCGTCGACAGCGCCCACGTAATTCGGAAAATTAGAAATATTGTAACAATCTTCGGCTATTTTTTTACGAAATCCTGTTCCTCCGGAATCGTCATATGAAGTAGTTGTAGTATTTTTCATAATTATTTCTCATACAACTTCTAAAACTGTTGCAATATAACTCCTATACGAAAGAAATAAGCTAGATTTCTTCTACATGTCTGGCCGGTTGACAATTGTGTGCAATATAAACACGATTCTACGCTAGGTATTATCGAAGCTCCAATATAAACACTACACGAAGAAAGAAATTGAGCGCCGCTATTGTCGCCGCGTTTATCGTCGCTCTCATCGTTTATCGCAGCTCCAACGTAAACGCACCCTATTAGGCCTATAACAAAGCATCATATCAGCTGTCAGGTTGCATTTCAAGCGATTCACAACTTGCGATAATGTTGCCACTCAGAAATAATTGTTTCAGTTACATGCACGTTACTACATAAACTGTACCATGATCACATCTCGACATGATTAATAGACTTCTCGACATTTTGGATTAATTATATCTGACTGAAATAATGACAGTAATGATACGACGATTTGAAATCAAGAGTAGCTCCAATTCACGTAAATTTCTGTTTTAAAGCAGGAATAATTGATGGTGTATCAACATAAAATAAAACCAATATCCAAACAACAAAAAATAAAAAACAACAAAAAATAAATAAATCAGAAAAATTGAGATGCTGTGATTATTGGTAACCAATTTTTATATTTCAGCACACTTCCAAGAGGACTAAGTCGTAGATTACTGCTATATTTACATAAATTTATGGCACCGCGGTTATGTTGCAATCCTCGGTATCCACATTTAAAAATAAACTTTTTTTAGTTAAGTATCATGGAAAGAATATTTTTCATTAAATCCACAGATACATCCTTAACAAAGCTTATACCTAGCTATATAATCCCAGGCAAAGTTTACACATAAAATCGCCAAAAAAATTACACATAATGATTATAATAACAGCTTTCTTAACGTTACAACTGTTATATATCGATTTAAATTTTCGGTACCACGGTTAACGTGGAATCCTCCATATCAGCATTTAAAAATATTATGTTTTAGCTGAGTTAAATATTGCTTTCAGAAATAATATTCGGCTAAATGAGAGCGAAATAGACCGACAACGTCGTCTGCAACGTCAAAGAGAACTAGATGAAATAGCTAGAGCAAATGAAAGTAACCTGCACCGAGAAAAGCGATTGACCTATAACCGGGTTCTATACGCTAAATCCATAGCTTCTGAAAGCGCACAGAAGAAAGAACGTCGTTTGAACCGTGAAAGCCTTTCTAAACAATAAATGTTTATACTTCGCACAATAATTACAACCACGAATTACTACTGTTAATTTTTCAGGAACCTTTTCTACTATTGAATCAATTGCATCATGTTAAAATATGAATAAAACAACTCTCTGACATCAGTATGAAAACCGAACCTAACGTATTAACCGAAACAAACGAAACTATTCAGAATACATTAACAGTTCATGCCTTTCCACGTAATGTCTGATAAAAGAATAAAATTCTACACCTGCCAAGGCACGCGCGCGTGAAGCAGCGGGCAAATGCTAGTCATTTAATAAAACTGTACTTACTTTTCTTTTCGCCAGCAAGAAACACGCAACGCTAAGCCCGAAAAGAAAAGTAAATTCAATTTTATAATACCGGTAATAAAAGTTCATAGAGTTTTATTTTATATATTATAGTAAAAACCTATTCCAGTTTCATTAAAGTTTTTCGGAGTGTTTCTACGTAGTTTATTCAAGTTTGAAGTTATCTTATTAAAAATGTATGTTGATGTTAAAAGATCTCCTACATGATCGATTCTTTGAACCTGACTTCTTATCAACTGTGCTTCACCTTAATACGTAGTTATCATTACAGTCTCGTTAAGATTACACAACAAACTACTTCAGGAATCGCATTATCTATTTTGCTTTGTTTCTAGTATACATTTAAACACATTTCTACGTCGCACCTCTTATGTTTGCGTCTTCAATAAATATGATATTGCCTGATTTCCTTTAGGTCAAAAATTCATTTTCGTCAGTACAATATAGATTATTTATTTTAGCCTGCAGTGTTTAATGGTGAAGGCGCATTCACAGTACGTTACAAAAGGCATTTTCTTCATCAAAATATATCTACTAATCACAGTCGTTTAGGATAATGCATTACAGGTAATTTTACATTCCTGCTTGACTTGACATCAGTGCACAACTGTTATGTTTGCAGCTGAAGGATGTTTCTGTTTGGAACTGCTTGACGTCCGAAGGTGTAGAACTATTATTGTTTGAATTGAATTGCGATGGAGCGCTGGCTCGAGTGGAAATTTCCCTAGTCATCTAATTACATAGTATTTATTATTAACTTGTATACTTTCATTGTTAAACCTCATCCCCCGTCTACTTTTGCGATTTACGAATTAAAATTTTAAATTCCTTCAACGTTTTTCATCACTTCCCTAGGTAACTTACTCCAATTCCTGACACCCTTACCTACAAAAAAATTTCCCTCTCAGTTATGCATAAAATCGAGTGCCAGATTGTGCAAATGGTAATGTTGCTCTCACAGTAACTGCCTTATTTTGCACTGAAACCATAAACTTTTATATTCCAATCCGCAAATTTCTGACACCTGGACGATTAACAGCGAGGCAGAACAGTGCTATCAATAGAATTATTCTGGAATTAAAGCACCTGGTTGTTTGACAAAACTTGCTCCTCCATTGAAAAAATTGGGACAGTCCATTTCACTCAATTCAAAAATGCATGCTACAACTCTATTTGATTGTGATTTTCTGTAAGTTCAATCTTCACTTCAGTTGACTGTTGCGCTCCCCATGCACAGTTTAGAAGGTTGTGGCTTTCTAATTTCCCAAAATCGCTCCAGGCGAATTTAGGGATGGTTCCATCAAGAGATCACGGCCGAATTTCTTCCCATTCCTTGTCTCCCATCCATTCCAGCCTAAAACGATTTCGACGTCGACATGACAAAAAAAAATTTACTAGATCAATATTTAAAGCTGAAAGATCTTGAAGAAGACTACTTCAACTCAGCTCGTCGTCTTTTGATATCAGTAGATATAATCTTTTAATTCCTTTATTTACAAGAGATATTAGCGTTCTGAGGGAATCCCATGAATTGCTGCTCCTGTAATCTGTTTTCTTTGAAAGCTCTGTTGAAATCTGCGCTTGAAACAGTATCTCCCACACCAGCAATTTAATTTAATTTAATTGCGATGGCACACACGCCCCTATGGCAATTTCCCTACACATCCATCTTCTCCCTTTCCTGCACCCACCTACAATTGCCCTAAAAAAATTTAAACTTTAAATTCTTTTTAACGTTTTCGGTAAATTATTAATCATTTCCCTTGGTAACTTATTCCAATCCCTGATACCCTTACCTAAAAAAGAGAATCTTCCCACACCCTTGTGCCTGAAATCGAGTGCCAGCCCTATTTTTATCATTTACCTCCTCCTTCCCAGTTCTAACCCAGTTTATTATTGTTTCGGCAATTTCATCTATTTCTTTAACATCTGTGATTTTTCCCATTGTGGATCTAGAGTTAGTATCATTTTGAGCATCTATCTTCATCCCTTCACCAGCAGCCCCCAACCTAAAAAAGGCACAATCCTGTCCCCATCATCACTGGAAATGGGCTCCCTCACTGCTTCAGCTAACAACTCAGAAAGTACTCCTTTTCTATTTAGGTGTAGGCCATGCCTAGTGAAACCCCACCTACCAACGGTGCTCACAGGCACAACCCCCAACACAGAACTAATGCCTTTTGAAAGTGGTTAAAGCACTTACTTCCAAAACTCAGGGTCTTGGTTTCAAAACCAAGAATTTTTGAGAGTTTTGCTTGATCACAAGGGAGCGTTCATAAACTACGTAGCTCGGTCTAAGAGGGAGGTAGGGTGGAATTAGAACTTCGCTGGATTACGTGGGCCAAAACGTCGCAATCAGGGCGGCCGCAATGTGGAAGCTAGGACTCGATCCTGCCCCACTATATCTCCGCGATCCAGTGTGCGGAACTTTAGTACACTGAGCCACACTGGAGGGTAAAATAAATGAAAAATATGTGTTAAAATAAAAAAATAAACATATTCTCTTTGTTTAATATAGTTCTAGCTGTGAAAGCCGACTATAAATTCCAACAAACTGTCTGCTATGTTTGGCAAGAGTAGCAAGAGTTCTTCTCGCGAACCTGTTTATTTGCATCAAAGTGGTGGATGGTAAATTACAACAAAAGAAAATATTAAACTGGCAGTTGGCGAGTAACATATATTGTCACCTTAAGCATCGTCCATTTAAAATAATATTGTCAAGTGTGAGTTACACTTATTGTATATTAAAGTAAATTTTCTAACAAAAAGAGGTTTAAAAAAAATGGAAACAAAAACAAGTTATTTTTTAGTTAAATTTAGCACACACAAAAATCGGTTGGAAGGAATTACTTCTTTAAAAATATATTTTTTTAAAAAGTATTTTCACGACATATTTATTAACCGATTAATTAAATTCTCCATCCAATGAAACACGAATTTTTTTATCGAAAGATTTATCTGTTGAAGTATCAAATATGTCAAAATCATATGATATTTTGCGAAAACCATAAACTTCAAAACCATCGCTACAATTTACCCGTGCACTTTAGCAGGATTACAACTAAATTGAAAGAATTTTGGTACCAGTAGTTTCGAAAGTGAAAGGGAGGGGATGGTATTTTTTTATTAGTTTCCGGCAAAAGCCTTAAAAAATACTGTAATTGAAAGGAAAATTAAGAAATATTGATAGCCGTCGAGTTGCCAGTTTTAATTAGAATCCGTCAGGATTATCTGAAGGAAATCTTTTCATACGCCCACTCCCCGGTAATACCCTTATAACTATTTTACCGAGGGTGGTGGGTGAGCTGTAACGTTCTGGCCCCGAATTCGGAAGGACCCGGGTTCGAATCTCCTCGCCGCAATCCAGATTAGGGGTTTCCATGATTTTCCTCAAATCACTCCAGGCGAATGCCAGGATGGGTCCTTCAGCATACCATGCCCGAATTCCTCCCAGTTCCTTGCGACCTATCCTTTTCCAACACTAATGACCTCGGCATCGACGAGGCGCAAAGCTAAAAACAATATATATATATAACTATATTCATCTGTCTTCCACATGTTTTAAAAAAAATAATGTTATAGTCGTGTTAAGGGTAAGTAGTAAGAACTAAAGTTTTGAGCAGTAACAAATTTCGTAGTTAAGGAGTTAGGAAATTATGAGGGAGTAACGGACGGACGGACAGATGATTAAAACACAAATTTATTTGCAAGTTACCTAACATGAAATTTCATGAAAATTTTGTCGTTTTCTTTCTACGAATAAATTTATGAATTGATGTCTCTTTACATGTACCTAATAATCGACAATAGAGACAAAGAACGTATCAGACTCTCTCTCATACTATTTACTTCAAAACAGTTTTGATTTTAATTAATTAAATTAAATTAAATTGCAGTGGAGCGCATTCTCCGGTGGCAATTTCCCTAAACACCCATCATCCCCATTTTCTGCATCCACCCTTAACAAATTTTAACCTTAAATTCTTTCAACGTTTTTGGCAAATTATTCATCATTTCTCTTGGTAACTTATTCCAATCCCTGACACCCTTACCTAAAAAAGAGAATCTTCCTACACCCTTGTGCCTTAAATCGAGTGCCGGCTTGTGGTCATGGTCATCTTTTCCCTTCCATGTATTACTTTCAATTTTTACACCAATATCTTTCCATGCCTTATCACCAATATACTCCTTCTACACTCCCATGGCCCTCTTCACCCTCCTTCTGTTTACCAATGAGTTCCATTCCATCTCTTTTGTCATATCTGTTACTGTTTGCGTTCTACGATAATTTCCAGAAACAAATCTAACAGCCCTTCTTTGCACCTTCTCCAACTCCTGTATTTGATACTCAAAATGTGGGTCCCATACTACACTACTATATTCAAGCAATGGTCTGACGAAAGTTTTGTAACCCAATTCCTTTACTTCTTTCGGACATCCCCTCATCACTCTCTCCAACAAATGCAGAATATTGAAACATTTTCCTACTACCTGTCCAATGTGACCTGCCCAGTTATGCTTGTTATCAAATGTAATGCCAAGATAATTACATTTCAAGTCTTCAATAAGCAATTCTTTCCCCACCTTACAATCATAATCAACCTTCAGTTTTTTATTTGTGTATCAAATAAACTGACTCTTCTTTGCATTTATCTTCATCCCATGTTTACCAACCCAACTAGATATCCTGTCCAGATCACCCTGCAACTGTTTACAATCCTAAAACGTTTTGATCCTTTTATACAGCATTACGTCATTTGCAAACAATCTAATTTCTGATAGTAAACAATCAACACAATTATTCATTTGAATAATAAATAGCAATGGTCCCATTTTTTCTTCCACTTCTTTTGATGTTGCGTTTCCTACCCTAACTTTCTGTTTTCTACCTTTCAAAAATTCTTCTATCCAGCAAATCACTTTCTCATCCACTCCAATAGATTTTACCTTATTTATTACCATTGTATGGCTCACCCTGTCAAAAGCCTTCGAAAGATCTAGTGCTATACTATCAATTTGACCTCCCATGTCCATTTCATCCGAAATATCTTGCATATATCCCACCAACTGAGATTCACATGAAAATCCTTGCCTAAAGCCATGTTGCTTACTTAAAAACCACTTACGCTCCTCACATATATATTTCTGATGTGGTTGCATATCAATCTCTCCATTAATTTACTTACCACTGACGTCAAGGTAATTGACGTATAATTTTCGACTCTATTTTTCACCCCTCCTTTATGTACCGGCATTACTATCGCACTTTTTCAATCCTCTGGTAAGCAGCAAGTATCAAGACTCAATTTAAATAATATTTCAAGATAAGGAACAATGTCACATCTTGCTATTTTTAAGACATCTGTAGTAATATTATCAACACCTGCTCCTTTATGTTTTTTCAGCTTTCTTAGTTCCTTCATAATATTCTCAGGACGAATTTCAAATTTTATGGTCTGCTCATTTCTAATTGATTTGTTAAGCTCGTTATCCGATTCAGAACCACCTGTTTCTGATTCATTGTCTTGCTCTCACTAAACCAGTTGCTTAAAATCTCAGCCTTTTTCAAATCCTCAGTAACGTCTTGTCCATCTTTATCTAAAAGTGTCTCAACACCCTCCCTTCCTCTCAGTTTTCTAACATAGTTATAGAAATTTTTAAATGAATCAGTCAATGATCCCCCTGTTGATAATTACTAATGCACTGATTAGCTCTTTTCCGAAGAATATAATAAGATATATTTGGTACATGCGTAACGGTTGGTGCTTTCCGAGGCTTATTTGTGTTTTGAAAGCAAGCCGCATCCACAACCTGCTTGCTAGACCCGTCGTAGCTTCACGGGAACCCCGATAGCCAGGACTGTTCCAGTGTTTCTGAATTCCCTGCACAGTTACTGCAGCTGTCACGTGCACTCGTAGTGCCCACTCTGCCTCACTACTATAGGCAGTCCGCTGTGTGAGAAGCGCAGCTTCTGCCAACGCCGTAGGCGTTGGCTGTATTGGAGAAGGGGTACCTGTCACCCTTATTGGTGACATCTGCCCCTACATTTTATTTTGGACAGGTTGACATTTCTGTTGACAGTTTGTCATTACCTGCTGCTCAGCAGAGTTTTTGCAATATGTAGGGATATTTTTTTTATTTTTTTTTTATTTTTTTTTATTTTTTTATTTTTTATTTTTTTATTATTTTTTTTTTTTGTTTTTTTTTTATTTATTTTTTTTTCTTTTTTTTTGTTTTTTTTTTTTCGTTTTAAATTCTTATGTAAGCATTGCTTTCGGCCTCGGGTGTCTGTAGTCGTTTGCGTCGTAGTCGCCAATCTTGTTGATTAGCTCATTTTGTGATGTGGCTGCTTTCTGGTAGAACCGGTGGGCTGCTGTCCTGAGTCTATCTCGTAGTAGGGGTGTGTTGGCCAGCGCATGTAGATCCGCCGTCGGGAAGCGATGGGGCAGGTGCAGGGCTCTTTTTAGCGCCCTGTTTTGCAGTACCTGCAGCTTCTTTAGGTGGGTGGAAGCGGCGTAACCCCATGCCTGGCTCGCGTATTCGATGATCGGTCTACCAGTGCCTATTTCATCGTGTAACCAGTATCCCACTGTATAAAGGAGAAGTCGGCCTATGGGCAGAAAGAGGAAAGTGGAAAGGCTCGTGTGCAAAGCAAATCCGTCCGGTGACTGAATACTGATGCTCAGATACTGCGTCAGTGTCTACAGAAATGCGGTCAGCCGGTAAGTACTTGGGAGATTATCTTTGCGAATGTTTTGTGGAAAAATAAATTTGTAACTATTTAGATTTTAATGTTTTATCAAAAATAAACATGAAATTGAAATAAATATATTGTTTATCCCAAATTCTATATTTTTTCATAAGCGAAGTCTATTTCCATTATTGATATACTTTTTGCCTAATCTTTAAACAACAAAAAACGTGGAATGATTTCAGAAGTGAATTAAATTATTTACATAACTACTTACTTGTCAACAAAACAATGTTTGTCATTGGAACTTTGCAGAGTTGACCAATTCGAGCGACAAGCGCAAGGTCACACCTCCTCACATCTCCGTGCCCACCACCCGCCTTTGGGTAGCTTCCATTAATTACCTGAGATGAAATAGGAGAGGGGTCGACGCAAATCTCACGTAATCTTTTTAATTAGCTTTAAAAAAAGTCTACAAACGATGCCGATACCGACGTTGGGGGGGAGAGGGGAGGATCCGACCAGATCTCACTAAATCTCATCAAGGTGGGGGGGGGGGATTCGGGAAAAACACCCCACGTAATTATTGGACGTTCCCTTTCCACCGCTCCAGCTGCCCATTCACAGTCCAACTTGTAGGAGCTACAATAATCCGATTTTTCGATAAAGGACTGTTGTTGGGTTGTGAAAGGGGTTGCAGGACTAAATGTAGGACATATTGGATGTTGTTGAACTCCCAGACAACCGACACGGGTGCCTGCCGTCCAACAAGCTATGGCGTTGGATCGTGATTGGAGGAAACATCCTACGAGTGTGTGATAAGGACAATGGTGTGCAGCGAGAAACTACGAGTGGAAAGGGCTGCTTGGAACATCTTGTTAGACCTCTTCTACTAGCGTGAATGGGTGAGCGCATTCTACGGTATCTTTACACAAAGGTTGCCCAACCCCAGGCCCGCGGGCCTGTCAGAGATTGTCAATTTGCCCGCCAACAGCCGCGGTCTAGATTATACTAGCTCAAAAACCGCAAAGATCTCATTGATGTTTTCTACTCTTTGATTATAATTAAAAAAAAAACCACTGCAAAGGTCTTATTGAAGGTTTTTACTTTTTGATTCTAATTAAACTTTGTTAATTTATATTTTTGTTATATTTAAATTTCTAAACTATAGATAAGTATTATGTGGCCCGCATGTTAACTTGGAATCGAAATTGCGACCCATCTCCAAAATTTGTTGGACAGCTTTGTTGTACACGGATGTCCTATAAGTTGGACCGCTTTACTTTATATACAAATTCAAACATGTAAATTCGTCGCTTAGGTAAAAACACTGTTCAGTTTGTTGTTACTAAAAATCATCCACGCTGTTGTAAGCTAAGTGACTATGGACCGAATCTAGAATAGGCCTAAAGAGAAAATAATATATATATATTGCAATGTAAACAAAATCTCCGTTATACATCCGCATAAAAAAATAGGGATGTGGTGACTCCAGGCGAATGCCAGGATTCTCCCTTCAAAAGGCCGAATTCCTTCCCGTTCCCTGTTCCCATCCTTCACCGCCTGTAATGAACTCGACGTTGACGAGGCGTAAGCCATAAGGAACAAAAAAAGTTTGCGGAAGTAGAATTTCACGCGGAAGTTCCGCACTTGCGGAGCTTCGTTACATCCCTAGGTGGTACTCATCCCGCTCAATGGATTTGGCTGAACGTCAAGTCTGCAATGCATATTGACTGCAAAAGGTCACACTTTGGCCTTGGACTGGAAGACATCCATGCAAGGAAAGTCTAATGGATACATGACAAAAGCGCTCAGTGACAAAACCGCACAACCCCTAGCTAGGTGGGTTGTTATACCTGCCCTCGCCTACCTGCAGTTGAGAATTCCAAGAAAAATTCTTCCCTGACTATCCAGCACAGCTCATCTGTTTAGGCTCTTATTGCTTTCGCGTCATTCGTACAGTCGGTGATATTAGTTCTTTTTTGAAAGTGATATACTTACAACATCTGGGCTAGACCTTCTTTCTTAAAACACTCAAAAAAAGAAAAAATGCACATAATTTAAATAGAAAAAGTATAAATATGTAAATAAATAAATATTGATGAAGCTTAATTCAAGCTGATATTAAATAATCCTTAAAAGATTATATGCTACGTGCATTTCAGTCACTAAGCCAGTCCAAAACCTGGAAAAAGCGTGATAGAAATCAGTTATTAAAAAAAGTTATCAAGTATTAGAAATTTATTGACTCATATCCGGAAAACGTATGACTTCAAGAACTCTTTAGGCTAAGCGCACTCTAGCGATTTTCTGTCAATGCGATAGAAAATAGGTCGCAAAAAATAAAGTTAGTGTGCGCACACTTACAACTAATTAGTCGCAACAGATGATGCCAGAATTCATTTTGTCGTGATACGAATTGTCGCTCGGTAGTTAGGTTAAAAAAACGTAAACTAACTACTGGGCATATCTTCTTACTTGTCAAAAGTTACTTAAAGAAAGTTAAGAAAATATCATTTATTTTAGCAAACAGTATTGTTTTTAATGTATAATGTTGAATATAAAAATTAACATAGATCATAGAATATTTTTTTTCTGAATTGACAAATTGCATCAATATAGATGTTGATTGCTGGAGTAATTTTCATAATAATTTCTTGTCTTAATCCAAGCTTCACAGAACTGTAATGCACATTAGATACAGACATTGCAAGTGTTGTGGTTGGATTAGATTAGATATGCTCGCTTTGATCGCAAGTGAAAAGAGTTTCGGGAATGCGGGACAATACTTATATTCATTAATAAATAAATATTACCAGCTACTGATTAGCAGTTAGTTATTTAAAATCCCATTAGTATATTCAATTTCGAATGTTAACTGCTAATATGTAATATCCAATGTTTATTACTACATATGAATACGCTTTCCAGATTGCCTAATTGGTGCATTTGTAAACGGTTTCCACAAATAGAAAATCATTCACTATTTTAGTAAATGTGAATAACTTCGAAAATTTCCACCGAGCATGGTGAGTGAGTGGTTAACGTTCTGTCCTCGCATTTGGGAGGACGCCGGGGCATCCAGATTTGGGTTTTCCATGGTTTCCCCAAATCACTCCAAGCGAATGCCGGTTTGCATCCTTCAAAAGGCCATGGCCGAATTCCTTCCCGTTCCTTGTCCCCAGTCCCATCCCACCTCTAATTATCCCTACGTCGGAGAGGCGTAAAGCACTAGGGGAAAAAAAAAGAAGATTTAACTACTTTCCATTCTGCATCGCAACATACACTATTTTGCGTCATCTTTAGTTACTAAATCCTAATAAGAAAATTCTTTCACGGAGTGAAATGGATACTTAAGTAAAAACTCTTGATGTCTGGATTTCAGTCTGTAGGCTTTCGTAGATAACATTTTATTTTCTGTGGTAACACAGAGAATAAAGAAACTTTAGTGAATTTATCCCTTTTTGCTAGCATTGATACTAAAGAATTTAGGATTATCCACTGCGAAAGTCAGTAGGGGGTATATGTATTAGGCTGACATGGTTTTTTATTTTTTTTTACTTTAAGAATCTTTCATGGTTTCGTCTATCGCCAAAGAGTATCTTTTTCGGTTATCTTAATTACTGGCTTACGAAGGCGGTGTTGGGTCGATATTTTACAATACTCAGAACTAAAAATAGTAAAGAAATACAATTTCTTCCGTAGTTACGTGGCAGATGGCAATTTTTCAACCTCTCCGGTTAGTATTCGCAATTGTGTTGTTTGAAAAATTGGTCTTTAATCGCCTGCCTATAAATCTGAAGTGCTCACCTAGCCTTAGAAGCCATCAGGGCTTGACTGTGCGTTTCTTCCGGCGACGCCGTCCTTCCAGGAAGGTAGAAGATTATAGATCGTCCTTCCAGGAAGGCTACCCTTGAGCGCAAATGTCACCTGAGGGCTTTTAGTCGGTCACCAAGTCTAAAGCTGCGTATCCACTGCACGCGGCAAACCCTCGAACATTGGCTCGCGCGGCAGCCGCGCATAATGGATACGCTGTTGACACGCGAGCCAGCTCGAACATTGGCGCGGTCGAACATGCCGCGCTGCGAGCCATTCCCTGTCGGTCTTTAGGCGCGCGGCAAAGGGTCCTCACTAATTGGCTCGCGCGCAGTTGGGACGGCGGTGTCTTTCTTTGAGTTGGCTCGCGCGGCACGGCGATAGTTTACTGCCATGAACAACGAAAAGTGTCGATTTCTAATACAGCTGTATGGTGCGAAAATTTTTTTGTGGGATAGTAAATGTGCAGATTACCACAACAAAACGCTGAGGGACGATGCATGGAAGGAAATAAGTACAACAATGGGCTTACCCGTTTCCGACTTAAAGAAGAAGATGGCTACGCTTCTGGCATCATACAGAAGAGAAAGATCAAGAATAGCTAAAAGTCTTATTACTGGTTCTGGTAAGTATTTATTATTTGACACTTATAACGATTCCCACGGTATAATTTATCGATTTGTGCTGTATATGTCTACAATATATGCCATATGGTAGCCTGCAGGACAGAATATAGCACCACTCGTATTCCTACTTGCGGAAGTTAAGTAAAAATGGTCGCAAAAACTGACTGTGCCTGCATTGCTTGCCGCGCAACTCTGGCTGGGTTGCGTTGCCGCGCTTGTCAACAGAAACCCACGAACATGGGCTCGCGCGGCGATACCTGGCACCAAGACAGCCAGTGTTCTAGAATCTAGGGTTTGCCGCGCGTAGTGGATACGCAGCTTAATGTGTCCTAAACGAGAAGACTTTTGAGGATTTACGTCTTGCCGATGTCGGGTTCATTAGACCCGTAGAGGATGAGGATGAGTGCAAGGAACGGGAAGGAATTCGGCTATGATCTTTTGAAGGAATCATCCCAGAATTCTATTACGGTCATTTCAGGGAACTATGGTTAACCGAAATCTGGATGGTCAGTCGAGGGTTTGAACTCACGTCCTCCTAAATTATGCGCGGCATGTATTATTGTATAGTGGGCCAGACTTCCTCTGAATAATTGTATAGTGGACCTAAAAGTAATAAATCCGCTAATCACGTTAGGGAAGTGCTTCGTAACGAACGACGAGCTAGTAGATGTGAGAAGTGCTGACACAGTGTGTAGACTAGATAGACAGAAGCGTGGTCAGAACTTGCAATCAGAGGAAATGAAGTACTGCTTATCCTTATCCACGGTCAAGATGAACAAGTATAATTAGTGGTGGTGGTGGTTGGGATAGATGTAAGTGCTTTGTAAATAAATCCGATGTGAACTTAAAAGCTACCTGTGAATTGATTTAGTAGAAAAATCGAACCTGCAATCCTAAACAATCAAGCATATTACCAACCCCACAAACATTCTTAGCCTACCACAAGCAGTGGCGAAGTACCATTAAATCGCTACAATCGGCAGAAATATTTGACAACAGCTCTTCAAACTGAGATACAATTTTCCCCGAGGTGTGTACCTCGGGGAAAATTGGCAGAATCCTCGCACGACATGGAATAAAATCTTTCTACCACCAGCTAAAATACGCGACTACCTCCATTCAGTCAAGGATGATCTTGGCCTAAGAGTTCCGGGGATTTATAGCATACCGTGAGAGTGTGGAAAGACCTACATCGGTCAAACTATCCGCACCATAGAAAACCGGCGTGAAGAACGCAAACGCCACCTCCGCCTGGGACAGTATAGCAAATCAGCGATCGCCGAGCACGTGAACGACCATGGCCACAAAGTAGAGTTCAATAACGTTAGGATATTGGCTAGAACTTACATTTTTGGGAATCTGTTATCAAAGAAGCGATCGAAATTCGACTGGCCAACACATTTAACAGAGACAGTGGTCTATGTCTCAGTGAGGCATGGAAACCAGCCTTGGCAAATGTCCGCAGAGAACGTTGTACTTCGGTCCAGCTGCCGCCGTAGAGGCCTCCATATTAGCTCGCGCCGGAACAAGAACCATAGCCACGCCCACTGGCAGCCAGACGCCAGTTGGTTGCGGGCCTGGCTCATAGTAAGTCTTCGCCGAGGCCACGCAGCCGCCAGAACATGTATATAAGGAAGAGCGTCATCCGACTGGTGAACCATCTCAGTATCTGAGGGTCAGCCGTCCGGTACAGATGTCTCTACACCTGAAGAAGACGGCGGAGCTAGCCGTCGAAATATCGTGTTTCCACAACACAATCTGGCGGTACACCCGTGAAGACTACATTGCAGTCATACGCCGGGAAAGTCTTCGTTCTTAGTAAAAGATATATATTACATTATGATTGACTCCGTCAAAAGAGATGCGAGGGTTTGCCTCTGAGAGATGTGGAATGTCTGGGTTTTGTGTATTGGTACAGATTTTTTTTTTTTTTTGCTTTACGCCTCGTCGACGTCATTAGAGACAGGAAAGGATTGGGGCAAGGAACTGCGAAGAATTCAACCACAACCTTTTGAATTAACCACTCCCTGGAACGATTCTGGGAAACCATGTAAAACCGAAATCTGGATGGCCGGACAGGGGTTCGTACACCAATCCTGCCAAATGTGAGCCCCAAGTGTTACCGCTCACCCACCATTCTTCTGGTTACTGGTATGGAATGATAAAGCTACAGAAAAAGGATATTGTTTTACATCTGGATAGTTAGACATTTTACTTTAAATTGTACTAAAAGGTTACATGCATGACGTTCAGTTACCTGATTTTTAAACTTTTTTCTTTTTACTCATCAACGATTCTCAAAACTAAGAAAAATCAGGACTAAGCTGTTACATACAAACCCCGCGTGCAGCTTCGTGTCTGACAATACTGTAAAAGCAATGGACAAGCAGGTACTCTTTCAATGTTGAGCTGAATTTAATATTTTCTCTTACAGACTTGATCCTATTTGGTATATTATAGTACAATCTTGTTCCCATACAAAGGGGTCCTTTCTGATAGAGGGCAGTATTTGTTTCTGATATATGCAAATCTAGTGTATGTCTAGTATTATGTGCCTGCACATCATTGTTTGATTGTAGTCTATATCCAAAAGTGATCACTTTTTTTTAAACTTATTTATTGCTTTACGCCTCGTCGACGGCTAAGGTCATTAGATGAGGGATGGGACTGGGGACAAGGAACGGGAAGCAAATCGGCCATGGACATTTGGAAGGAAGCATCCCGGCATTCGCCTGGAGTGATTTGGGGAAACCATGGAAAACCCAAATCTGGATGCCCGGACGGGGATTTGAACCCACGTCCTCCCGAATGCGAGGCCAGAACGTTAACCGTTCACCCACCACGCTCGGTCAAAAATGTTCATATTATTTTAAATTAATACTATAGTTTCAAGTATATACACACAGGACTGTGGCAGAATGTGCATCTTTTGTGTAAAAGTCTACATGAGGTTCATCTAATAATTTTTTCTGTATTTTGAAGCATTTGATATTTGGTGGGGAGTTTCCCCAGAAAATAATACCTTACCTTAACAATGAATATTCATATGCAAAATAAATATTCCTAATCGTTCTATTTATGGAAGGCCATGTATAGTGAATATCCAGCTACCAGTGGTGTCCTCAGGAACAATCCCCAAGACAGCAATAATGACTTTCCCCAGTAGCACCTCCCATTCCACGTTTACCCTCCTCACAATGTGGTTCAACTTTGACCATGTCGACTTGAAACCAGCATGAGCTAAACCCTGGTATGCCGAGCCTCCTTCACCTCTTCCTCAGCTCAATCTCCATAGTACAAAACTCTCATTCCTATCAATATTTCCCCTTCACCTCCTACTATCACTACTCTATCGTCTTTATGGAAACTCCTACAACATGAAATATATCCTCAATTACCTGATCTATTGTTGCAATGGGTTTGAAAAATCTTGTGATCTGTTAGCCTGTGCCTAATTCATCATGCAGAAGAGGGCCTACACCTCTCTCATGACTACTACCTAGCAGCAGAACTCTTTCCAACCCATTTTTTCATTGCACGCCAGTTTCGCTAATGGCCAGCTGCACCTTACTTACTCCCACATCTATATGTGGCTCTTCCCCTCCTGACAATCACACCTATTTCTCCCCACAATTTCTGCAGTGTCTGGTTGAGTTAGTTCCACTTCATCTCACGCGTCCATTAAATACGCAGTATTCATTTGAAAGTTTGAGACACAGGGCTGGGATAACTTAGACTTGAATGAAACAATGGAAAAATTTAAAATCAATATCAGTGTATCATCATTGGATATATGGCGAAATTTTCACCCAGTCTTTGATGGGATCAATGTTTTCGTTGTGCTGCGACTGAAGGAATAAAGACGGAGTATGTGGTAAAATAAGTATGTCATACAATAAATTTGCAGTTTTTTTCACTTATATTTGAACAGCTAAGAATGCTAATTTTAGATACCTCTTGAAATTTAAAACTCCAAGATTTTTTGAAGTGAGTGTATTAATTGATGCTTAGTACGATCTTAGCGAATTGAAATATTAGTGTTTCCAGAGCTGTTAGAGATATTTAACGTTATACGTATTCCACTAATCTATTTATTTTTGTTTATTGAAAAGTAATGATAACCATTTTTTGTCAAGAAAATAACAAACGAAAACAATAAATACAAATTATTTAATGTTTTAATATATATTTTTACTAAAAAATGTAGTTTTACGCAGCTCGCCAAGGTGCTTGGAGCCAGGAAAGGATTGAGTTATCAAACTGGAATGGATTCAGTCATGATATTTCTAGAAACTATCCCGACATTCTTATATATGGGAAACCGGAGAAAATATAAATTTGGCCAGCTGGAGATCGAACCAGCATATATCCGTAATGCCAGACGCTTACGTTAACCTCTAACCATAAAGTTTGAAATCCTCAGGGGCGTAACAATAGGATGGCAAGACGGGCAAAATACAACGGGCCCCCAACCGGAGGGGTCCACGATGACCGGTTGGAGGGAAGATCCAAGATCCACCCATCGTAGCCACCCGAAGCAGTAGTAGAGCTAAAAACAGATCGCCCATCTGGCCTGAGAAAGGGCCCATTCGATGAATTTTCCGCGGGCCCCAAACGGCATCTTTACGCCACTGGATATTCTTAATACTTAAACTTCTCGTGCAAGCAGAAACACTCATCATTGCACGACTTATGGTGGGGGAGGGGAGGGGGACAAACCCGGGGCACTTGGGGTGGCAAAATTATGTTTGAAGGGATGGGAAATGGCAAATTTATGTGGCCGCGACATTTATTTAGCTCCATTAGTGCCTTGGGCGGCAACAATGGTGGCGGCAAAATCATGGTTGAAGGGGCAAAAATTACAAATTTTTATGGTGACAATGGGCGCGGCAAAATAATGTTTGAAGGGGCGACAACCTCAAAGTATTTCCCGGCTCTGAAAATCCCTAGATCTGCCATTGACACTCGTTACCACCTTTCCAGCAATGAACATATCTTTCTTGGGGAGTGCGTTCTTCAAATGGAAAAGTAGGTGGACATTTAAATTACTCTTAGGGAATTTAAGATAAAAAAAAAAGAACAGGAAATGGGAACATAGGTTTATAGGAATGTTACCAGTGGGGTTGATATGCCCGATCGCAATTGAATTTTTTTAAAATGGCTACACCTTCTTGAAGAAAACTATGATGCACAAAATTCGTCATTTATGTAATTCAGAATTCCAAACTAACCATTATACAATACAATACATTCATTTTCCAATGTATACTCTGCCATCGATGTTAAAATCCATAGCTTCTTGAACAGCTCTCGGCATGAAGTTCTGCTGCTAACCCCTCACATAATTCCTATTTCTCGCTTTTGGACTCCGAACACTATGGGTAGAATTGCACCAGAACATTATTCCATATGACATTAACGAGTGAAAATAAGCAAAATAAACTAGCTGCCTCATTTGGAGATCACCTATAGCTGAAATTGTACGAATTGCAAATGTGGCTGCATCCAATCGCTTTAGTAAGTCAGGTACACCTACCTTCCAATTTAAATTATGATCAATACACAAACCTAGAAATTTCACGCACTCTACCTCTTGAATGGACTTGCCTGCAAATATGCACAATAGGTGTGATTAGAAGACTGTGGTTTTGCAGGGTATATGTCTACGTCTGGTAAGATGTACTGAATTGCATATATTGAGTTTTATCAAAGTTTAAAGACAAGCCGTAAGCTGTAAACCGTTTGTTATAGCTGTGGCCCAATCTATTGGCGGGTGGCCTTAAATGCTCCGTTGCAAACCATGCGCGCAACAGTTGTATTCACCTCATTACGTGTACTAATAGTTGTACTGTGTTTAAAATAATTTATAATCACTATTTTGTGATAAAATATTGATGCATGTCATTTCGTTAAGAAAGTTATGTTAGTGCAGATGCATTTATTGTAATTGGGGGCTTCAAAAGACCTGTTTTTATTATTCTACTACCTGTGCAGAAAAAAAAAGACTTTCTCGATAGACTAAGAAAAGTTATTGAAACCCTCTTCTTCTTTTAATTGTAATCCAAAAGCACGTGTTAAATTTTATTTTCAGTTTGTGTATTTATAACTAAAAACAAAATTTTATTTTGTTACCCTCTGCACTGAAAAACGTGCATAATTAACGACAACATTATTTTAAAATACTTTGACTATAGATTTAAAATTGCTTTATACCAAAAATTTATATGGTATGTAAAAAAAAAAGCATTGCCTTTGCAATTTTCAGTTTACAAAAATCAACCATTATATAAGTAAACACAAATGTTATATCATAATCATGAATATTATTAGAAAACCAAATTTCTTAAGCAAAATTAATAATATCCAAGAGTAATACAGTAACTTAATATCAACAATAAAACAAGTTAAATATGAGTTTGGGGTTTCAAATAACATTAACACAACAAAAGTTTAGCTTATTAAACTACGAATTAAGTACAAGATATTACAGTTGCACAATAATAAATTATAAGTATATTTTTTAATATGTTAAATGTTCTTTAATATCTTATTTGTCATCATTCATCTCCATCAACGCCTTCTTCTTCTTCCACTTCACTGCTCTCGTCTTCTGACGTTGAATCTTCGTTGAGGTTGATTATAAGAGGCTTGATTACATTATTTCGGACCACTTCCTTCTCGAAATCTTCTGTTTACAGTTTTTCGGTATTGTAAACACATTTCTGCCACTGTTCGATGGTGACGTTTTCCAAGGCTTTATACAGCAAACGTTCGACATCGGAGATTTTAAAAGTGTTGTTTTTCGCCGCTACTTCTCTTTTGACTTGGACCCAAATGAGCTCTATCGGATAGTACTGGCAATGATAAGGGGGTAAATGAACTACATGTCCTCTCTCATTTGCAAGTACATCCAACTCATATACCGGGTCTTCTTTATTCGTACGGACCTTCTCCAGCATCTCAGCTCTCGTCTCCGTAGGCAAATAGGAAATTTTCTTTTCTGTTAACTAAGCAGCTACATCAGCTTTCGGTGTTTTGGTTGTTGGAGCTAGGTTTATTACTGCCGAATGATATTTGGCGTTGTTCATGATGAGGATAGAACCTTCCTCCAAAATATTCAAAAACCTGTTGAGAAACCAGTCTTTAAACGCCGTTGTATTCATTTCTGAGTGTTCTATGTGATAATCTTCAGATCTCTTGGTTTTACTGCATCTGTAGACCAACTTGCTTTCCTGGAGAAAGCCAGTCTTAGCTGATCCCACATGCAAAACAATCAGCCTTGTCCCTTTTCTGATAGGTGTCTTTAGGATCCCACTTTGGCTTGAATTCTGCAAGATATTTTTTAAAAAATGGTTCTGAGTTACCCAAGTTTCTTCTAAGTAAAAAATGGGTCGAGTGTCACCTGAGCTACTTAGGGAGTTCATTTTCCTCAAAAATTTGATTCTAGTGGCCACTGTGTCGTTTCGCTCAAGCAAAAATCGCCTACCGTCATTCTGACGTCTGTATTTAAACCCTATATTGTTCAATATACGTCTTACAGATCCTCCAAAATATATCTTCTCTACTAATCTTTTTCTTAATTTTTCTGAGGTAGGGTACTCATCACTGTCGTAAAATTCGTGTACTGTCCTCCTGACAATGTCCCTGTCAGAGTCGCTAAGCTTTGTTAGAGTACTGCATTGTTTCATATTTTTCTTTGGAGAAACAAATGTAGGTGATTTTCCCTCACGACACACGCGCTGGACAGTTCTCAAACCGACACCACAACCTGCAGCGCAAATAGCCTGTACATTCCCTAAATTTTTTCGCAATATACTGTTTTTTGCAGTAATAAATCACTACAGTTTTTGATTTCATCATTATCAATTACGTCCAGTGTACATGTAGATTACAAAATTCCACCATCATTGTCCACATGAAGTTTTAAATATATATACACACTGTGAATGATAATTTACACTGCTGGCGAAACTCTGTTGTCTTCTTGAGCCGCGGTGGTTCTACTGTCGATGACTCTTCTTGTTGGAGTTGTTAGTCCCGAAACACCCGCAGTAGAAGTCTCTTCCCGAGTATCCGTTTTTAGTAGCACGATTCTCTTGATAAATTACCCCAATTATAATTTATTGGCCTTATTTCAGTAAATTTATCGCACTAAATTACTTCTTCCCCTTCTGGTCACTATCCGTTCCGGATTTCGGCAACTATCTTGGCTAAATTACTATTAGTAATAAATAACTAAAACGAATTAATATCGCACGTAAAAATCGCACATCACTAAAAATCAAAATATCCTCTCTCGAGCACGCTCACACTCACACACTTTGTAATTCTCATTCACGGGTTCACACATTTTTTGTGTGTTGAAAGGGAGGAGGAAGGTTTGGGGTTGGGTAGCGAGCTGTTGCCGCTTGTACTAAGCAACACAGGCCTTTCAGCGTAGCAATTTTCCAGTGATAGAAAGAGAGTGCATCGCGATATTGTTCCCAAGTGCGGCAACAGCACGTTTACACAGACCCGCCAATACATTTGGCCACAGCTACAATAAGGTCAAATAAATAATTTAATATAATTACAAGCTTAATAAAATGACGATTTGTAACTTTCCACTTTTAAGGTTTTTATTGTGCATAAGCGATTGTGTAACACAATACTGTGTGGCTAATGGAACGTCCATAAATTACGTAGCTCCATTTTGGCCCTCTGAGAACCCCTCCTCCTCTCACATAACATGTAGCTTATTTCTCTTTTTGAATCCAGAAGACATTTTGTACAGTTTTCTCTTGTCAGAATATCGTAAATTGCATACGGAGAAAATTAAATTACGGAAATAAATATTTACATGCTGTTGTGCGTTCTGTACCTCACTTTAAATGTGACAAATATTATAAATTGAAAGCTACGTGGCCTGGCTCGGACACTCCCTCTTCCCCCCTTTTCACCATGTAGCCCAGGGTAGCTTTCCAGCCAATCCCCCCCCCCCCTCTTTCGCCCGGCCCCCGACACGTCCCAGCACTAGACCGTGCCACGTAGTTTATGGACGCCTAGTAAGTACTTCAGCTCTAACTTGTCTCTGGGCCTTAAGTAATTTAAACTCTGTAATACATTTATATTTTTTATATTTAATTTATTTATTTGGCCTTTGGTCTGGAACCATTTAGCCAGCATTCTACATTAACGTGTATTTATTGTTGTCTTGTTACAACATACTGAAGGCTTCAAATCTTGATATCCGTGTCTCGAAGGAAGCGAACGATGACCCTGTAGATCTGCACATTTCTTGACTGTAGAATGGTGGTGACGAGCGCTGGAAATTTGGCGTTAAGCTGTTCTAGGCGCCTGTAGAAACGCCTGCGCTGCGATCGGAACCGCGAACAGCACAGCATGATGTGATTGAGGTCGGCGATCTCTTGGTCGAAAGTGCATATAGGTGTTTAATTTACTTTGTTTTGGGTAGTAATATCTCTGGTTTATGCCGTCTCTGTATGTCGTCTTTACGGACACTTTGCAAGAGTTGTGTTTTGAGCGAATTTTGAATCTTACAGATAATATTAACTTAAGAAGCATGTAATATGTCCCTTTTACAACCAGAAACTTGGCAGGACACGCTAGATTTATTGACACTGACTGCAAAAAAAGATGGCTTCTTTAAGAAAATTACCAATCGTTCTAGCAGAAATGATGCTGTCACCCAGTGCTTCAGTCATAGTTTTTACAGGTACATCGTGATAACATATCAAGTAAAAATACATTCAAACAATAAACTAGAATCTGACAACATAGCCAGTAACTGACTTTAACACCGAGCTTAGCCAATGATTTAAGAAAAAATAATGGTGTGTGTGATTTTTAATTGAGGGTTACTGGAGGTCGCGATTCCGTCAGGAATTTGTGTCATAATACTGCACCAGTCAAACCCAAGACACTGCTGGAAATACTTGCCGAAGACATTGAACAGTGTCATACTGATCCAGGGCGTATTACAACTTAATTTCTGTTTGAAAATAATGGTCGATGATGTATTACAACAGTATTACTGCTTGAAAATGGTCCAGGCTGTAGGCCTATTACAACAGAATTACTGCTTGAATACGATACATCTTGCGAATGAGTACAGCAATTTTATGACATCATCAGTCAATGTAATAATGGAATCGGGATCTGTAATTGACCCTGTAATTATAATGATTGTTGTTTTAAGAATGTGAATAAGGCTCTAGTTGAAAGATTTTGCATCAAAATCTCTTATTCAACACACATTTGTTATAATGTAAAAACGAAATACTATAAAAGGCACCTGTACAGGATTAACCACGTAGCACGAGTTAGCTCTACAATTCCCCCGGACGGCAAAAACCAAGGGCCTCTTCTTCACATTTGCTACGGGCCCCGTGCTGTCTTAATCCGGCCCTGAAAGGCACAGTTTAGTATTAACATATCTCAATTCTGAAAATGTATAATTTATACTAAATTTGCTTAGCTGTTACAACTTTGTAAGAACGGAGACTTTCCTGGCGTATGCTTGAATTGAAGTCTACACGGGTGTTCTGCCGGATAGTGTTTTCAAAACATCAAAACACTATCCGGCAGTACACCCGTGAAGACTTCAGTTACAACTTTATTCAGAATCAGAAGTTTCGTGCTAGCAATACGTTGTAAAAATATCATTCTGTGATACAGTTGTAAGTGTTTAAATTGACCAGGTTTAATCATGTAAGTATATAGCACTAGTGGTAGCAATTTCAGTTGTCTTTCTGGTTGATGCTACATTTCAATGTCCATTAATACTGGTCCCTGGAAATCTAAACTTATACCTCACATGAAGTGTATTACAAACTGGAGTAGAATCCTCATTTTCAAATAGAGGACATTCAGTTTCTGATTGGTGGGTAAGCATTAAGGTTCAGTTCCAGTTATCCCAATATCGGTTCATTTTTTGTGGGTTTCCCATGTCTCTCCAGGTGGATGGTATGATTCCTACTTCAAGGGCTTGGTTGGTTTCCTTTGCATTCCTTAACCACAGTCCTCATTCAATTTTAATGATTTCACCATTGAATTGAGAATTGGTGATATTAAAATTACAATAAAAACAGTGCATAGCAACATCTGCTGCATGGGAGAAGGTGATCTCTATAGAAAACCTATAACAGAACATTCACAAACTGTTTGTGAAGGAAACTATAAGTGCTGTTTATTAGGTACCAGTGTGTGCCTGTTTGCCTATCTGTCTGTCTGTGGAAGCATCACACAAAAATAACGAACAGAATTCAATGGAACTACACGCAGTAAAATAGCTTATGTAGTGACTTAAGATATGGGGTATATTTTATTATAATAAATTATATAGTTTCCAGGAAATTGTTCATTTAGTGTGATTAAGAGGAAGGATGCCCAGGACTAGTAATATGAGGAATAAAAGAATAATCAATTGACTTTCTGTTGTGGAATTGGTAATGAATGAGAGACTAGGGAAATTGATGAGTTATTATGAACAGTTAAGTGAACGGATTATTTTGATGGGAATGAAAACTAAACCTGCAACACATACATTAGTACAAGCGTATTTGCCAAAGTTACAAGAAGATAATGAAGGAATAGAAAAAAAATGTTTTATGAAACTGAAGAATAATCCAATATATGTGAAGGGTAAATCTAATAATCATGTTTGATTAGAATGAGACATAGGGAGAAAGAAAAGTGGGGATCACCGCTGGAAGTTTTGTTCTTGGATAATGAAATGAGCACAAAAGAAGGTTATAATAATTTTGTGAAAAATATAATCTGATTATAGGATGCACATGACTCCAGTCAAACCGAGCGTGGCAGTGTAACGGTTAGCGTTCTCGCCTCGCATTCGGGAGGACGGCGGTTCGAATCCCCGTTTGGGCATTCAGATTTGGGTTTTCCATGGTTTCCCAAATCACTCCAGGCAAATGCCGGGATGCTTCCTTCAAAAGCCCATGGCCGAATTCCTTCCCATTCCTTGCCCCCATCCCTGCCCCCCATCCTTTCCCGTCTCTAAAGACCTTGCTGTTGAGAGACGTAAAGCATTTTTTTTTAAAAAAAAAAAAACTCCAGTCAAAGTAAAGTTTCAATCCAACGGATCCAACAAAATTTGTGAATCAGCCCAAAATTTTTGGAACAAAACTCTGAAATTTTTCTTGCCAGTATCTCAAGCCAATATCCTTCTAACTGATCAGAACTTAGACACACACTCTTGAAAACTGCTCAAAGCATCAGCCCAACTCCGAGAAAATGCGTACGTAGATGGTGAATGAAACCTACATAGAACATGGAATTAAAGTTTAGCAAACTGGAATTCCCATAAAATCACACAAAATTGCCAGTTAGAATTCACCTAATCTTCTTTTCATATGTCTGGATGGGACACTGTAAGCAAATAACATGGAAAATTGTAAAATCCTAGAAAGTTAAAGATTTTCTAAATTGTGACCATCACAAAGAACAATTCTCCTTTGAAAAATCCACTTCAAATCTAGATTCAGAACCTCCCATATTAAAAGAAATGAAACAAATAAACTGTAGCCTTAAAAATAACAAAGCTCTGGGGAAACAAGGTATAATTTACAAATATGGAAAATAGGTTGCAACAGTCTTGTGCATGGAAATGTGCACAAATGCACCCACTTCAAAACGATTACTTGCATTAATCTTTTCATAGCAATTTTCTTGATACCAATAATTTACAAAATTCTATCCAAATCCCTTCTCACAAAACTTTGAAACACACCCACACACACAAATCTTCTTTTTGGCGAAAATCAGGCAGGATTTAGAAAATGTGGAATAAATGTAAATCTCAAAAACCACCTTACAAATCCATGAAAATAGATTTATTTTTGTATAGGCCTACTTAAAAAAAAAAAACATATGTCTCTATGGACAAGAAGATATTTTAATCTACTAGAGGAATCTAAAGTAGACACGAAAAGAGAGAATTAATTAAATGGACATTAACAGATACTATTTCAACAGTTAGATTCTTGGTCAAAATTTCTGAACCTTTCGGAATCAGAACAGGAGCTAGGCAAGGAAATTCATCCTTTTGTTCAGACCTGTTGTATACATCAGAAAATTTGCTGCCACAGAATAATATGAACATTAATTGTATTAACTACATTTAGACAAGATACTGACAGTCAATGGGTAGATAACTTTAAAAGAAATTTCTTCTATGGAGTAGAAGGAACTGTCAATTAAATATTACTTTAATTTTTTGTATTATTGGAGATCACGATTTCACTATTACAATATTAGTCTGCCAAGGAATTGACATCATAATCCTGCAGTTGAAAAATGTGAGACACTGCTTGAAATGCTGTACAAAGTAGTTTTAGTGGTGTGAAGCTGAACCAAGATTTATTAAAACTTAAAAATAATGAGAGTATTGCAGTATTATGACTTTATTAGTTCACACAGAGCAATTATGATCTCTGGTAGGCCCTAATTTATTCCTGAAATTAATACAACCACCTGCCAAACACTGAAGATTTTTTGGGAGCTTATTTCTCTTAATATCTGATTTTTGAACGAATGGTGACAACTTGCAACATAAAGATAATTTTTACTTCTAGTTTTGTATGATTCATCGGGTTTCAAAAAACTGCCTAGATATGTGCAGGCCTGCTGCTAGCTGTTTCAACGCCCGCGTGCAATACTGATTATGCCGCCTCCTGTCTAACTACAACCAGTGGTGGATTTAGGAAATTTCCAAACCGGGTCAAAAAACTGTGAGATTGGAGATTGCCGCCCCTTTGAACATTATTTTCCGCCCCCATTGTTGCCGTTCCGAGTGTCACCAGCCACCTGTAGCAGCTGTTGAAGCTAAAAAAAAAAAGGTCGCCCCCCCCCCTACATAATATGCCGCAAATTTCGCCGCGGCGACAATGGAGTGGCAATAATCGCAGGGTGGCGACTGTCGATCGCTCGTTTTGCCGCCCCCCTCGGTGTGCCGCCCGCGTGCGGTGCACACCTTGCATGCCCGCTTACGGCGGCCCTAGATATGTGTATGCGGATATGTTGCAGTTGTGGTTGTTTCCACAACTGACTTCTTTACTTTCATCCTACAACAGGACGGGGCCTCACCTCACTGGAGTATAAATGTCTGTGACTTTCTTAACAGAGAACCGCCACATTGTTGGATAGGGTGTGCTGGTTTAAGTGATGTTCCTCTGTTGTCATGGCCATGCAGGTTGCCAGATCTGATCCCATGTGTCTTGTGGGGTTATGTGAAGGACAGAGTTTATGTACCCCCAACGCCAACAACACTACAAGAATTACAGGAACAGATCACTGCTGCTGTGACTGACATTGATAGAATCATGCATTGGACATATGAACGGAGCTGGATTACCATTTAGATGTGTGCTGGATGACTAGGGGTGCACATGTTGAACAGTTATTATATGTTCCAAAAACTCGGTGAGTTTATGTATCTTTTCATGTATCACTCATCTTTGTAGGTCGTGTACTTTTCAATACACAGTATTTTGAAACACAATGAATCATTTAGGCTAACCCTGTATATTTAGCGACTACAAAGGATGTTTGGGTGTATATACTCAGACTACAGGCGACAGTTTTCTGAGAGGGGTAGAGGATATCACAAGAAAGGATAAAATCAGAAATGAATACATCGGGGAGAGGTTAAAAGTTGAAGCACTGGAAGAGATGTTAACAAAGAAAAGACTGCAGTGGCTGGACCATGTCATGAAAATGGAGGAGCGAAGAGTGACAAAGTTAGGGAAGGGATTGAGACCAATTTATTTCAGGCACAAGGATACAAAAGTAGTAATTATACTTAATTAAAATATGGAATAAAACAGATATTTCTACAGATTGATGTCCAGAGGAGATGGAAAACATGGATGGACCAATTGAAGAAATATTTAGAGATGAAGGGATGATCATATGGCATTAAGGAGTGAAAATAAACTATTCATACTGAGATCACCTATAGCTGAAATTGTAATAATTGAAAAATGTGAAAGGATTTTCTCGGTACCAAGTTGGACAACCTATCAAAACTCAATTTGGCAGTATTTCCCAAGTACTTAAATTTATATACCTAGGAGAAATTATTCAGCCTGTATGATTAAAATGCAAAGCAAACAGTTAGAACATCTAAATTACAAAAAGCCTATAGACTCATCTTGCACAGATACAACAAAAAGTCAATATCCTGAAAATCAAAGATACTATAACACTATTCAAATTGGAACCATTATAAACATTCAAAACCTAGGTACAAATGCCACTTCGGAGCATATCTGGATGGACCTCTTTGATAACGCATATATCCAGCCCATTCATTTGACCAGAGTATTCATTTTAATGTTTCTGTAACATGTATTATGAAAATTTAATCTTGTAGTGTTATAAGGTTTCAATAAATCTATATTTTTTTAAAAAAAAAAAAAAAACCTTTGATTGTTGGGGTGGATAACTAAATATTTGAAAGAGAAGGAAGAATAATTTCAAGAAAAATTTTCAACTCAGTTTGTACAGGAGGAATTTATATAAAAAGGAATATGAGTATTCTGAGAAAAGTTTGAAAGGTCTAGAAAAAGGCTAATTAAATTTCAAGGTCTCATTATTGGAATGAATAACAACAGACTTACCAAGATAATTCTTGTCCTTGCCATTTCAATTAAAATGGCTACTGAAACTGAAAGGAACCTCCAGGAAATTGGAATAACGGGTGGTACCATACAGTACAGATGCAGATTCAGTACTATGATCAACAAACTGTACGTAGGGAGAAGGAACAACTGCATATAGGAACTTAGACAGAACCTAAGCGAGAGAAAAGAAGAAAAACACATCTGCTAAGTTCAGTTGGGCATAATGGTAGAAGAACAAGAATCATTCATGACTGATATACACCTGGAACTATTCAGGGTTTTGATGTGGACATCAGCTAGATAATGTTGTGGTTAAAAAGTCTCAGAAACCAATTTCTATATCCTAAGGCATACCTCATTATGAAGTGCAGTCTGAAATAAGAGTGAATAAAGAATTAACATTGCAGGGTCATCTGGACATGATATATAGCTGGGTTGGTAAACATGGGATGAAGATAATGCAAAAAAAAAAGAGTCAGATTAATAGATACACAGATAAAAAACAAAAGGTTGATTACGACTATAAGCTGGGGAAAGATTTGCTTCTTGAAGACTTAAAATGTAAATATCTTGGTATAATATTTGATACAAGCTCAAATGGGCAGGACACATTGGACAGATAATAGAAAAAGGTTTCAAAATCCTTTACTTGGAGAGAGTGATGAGGGATATACGAGAGAAGTAAACGAATTGGGTTACAAAACTTTGGTCAGACCATTGCTTGACTATTGTGGTGTGGTATGTGACCTACCCTTTGGGTATCAAATACAGCAGTTGGAGTGTTGCAAAGATTTGTCTGTGGAAATTACCATAGAACACAATCAGTAACCGATATACAAGATGTGTGAATTAATTTTGAGGGATTTTCAATGTATGGCGCCACTTGTACTATATCGCATCAATCTCGTGTGTAACTATATTCTCGTGTAAGCTCTTTGAATAGGCTTTACTGTTTAGTATGTGACTTTGGGCTGATGTGTAAACAGCACATTTGTTTGCAGGTCTGAAAATGTCGAAGTACGAGCCAACAAAACACCATTTGCGGGAAGTGTTATTGTTCCTGTTCAATTCAAAGAAAAGTCATCGAGTGCTATTTGAGACTTATGGCGAACATTCTCCATCGATAAAAACTTGAGAGTATTGGTTTCGATGTTTTAAAAGTGGTGTTTTAGATACAGTTGACAGGTCAACCGAAAAAGTTCGAAGATACGGTATTGGAAGAATTACTCGACCAAGATTAATGTCAAACGCAAGATGAACTTGTTGAATGTTGATCGCACAACCGTTTCTAAACATTTAAAGGCTCTCGGTATGATTCAAAACGAGGAAATTGGGTGCCATACGAACTGAAGGCGAGACATTGAACGCCGATTATTCACCTGTGAACAATTGCTTCAGCGCCAAACCAGGAAGGGATTTTTGCATCGGATCATCACTGGTTGCATCGGATCATCACTGGTGATGAGAAATGGATACGGTATGATAATACTAATCCTAATATTCATGGTGCAAAACTTATGCTCTGTATTTGGTGGGACCAGCTCGGTGTTGTGTATTACGAACTGCTTCAACCGAATGAAACAATAACTGGTGAACGCTACAGAACACAACTGAGGTGTTTGAGCCATGCTTTAAAAGAAAAACGTCCGCAATTCGAACAAAGACATGATAAAGTGATTCTTCTTCATGACAACGCTCGACCACATGTTGCTTGTGTAGTGAAAATATATTTGGAAACGTTGAAATGGGATGTTTTACCCCAACCGCCATATTCACCAGATATTGCTCCATCGGATTACTACCTGTTCAGATCCATGGAACACAGCCTGGCTACGCAGTGCTTCCAAACTTACGAAGATACGAAAAATTGGATTGATTCGTGGATTGCATCAAAAGATGAGTTGTTCTTTCGACGCAGAATCCGTATGCTACCAGAAAGATGGGAGAAAGTAGTGGCTAGCAATGGACAATACTTTGAAACATAATGATGTATTCAGTTGTTCATAATAAAACCTTTAATTTACAGGAAAAACCCTTAAAATTAATTCACACACCTTGTAAGAGTTGGAATAGGATTCATTGGAAGACAGGAGATGGGTGAAGAGAGTCATGGGAGTGTATATTGGTGATGAGGAGTGTGAAAATAAAGTGTGGTGTAAGAATTAAAAGTAATGCATGGAAGGGAAAAGATGACCACAAGCTGGCACTCGATTTCATTCAAAACGGTGTGGGAAGATTTTCTTTCGTAGGTAAGAGAATCTGGAATTGGAATAAGTTATCAAGAGAATTGTTGAATAATTTACAAAAAAATGTTGAAACAATTTAAAGCTGAAATTTGTAGAGGGTGAAAGTAGGTGGGTACAGGAAAGGGGAAAAATGGATGTGTAGGGAAATTGCTACTCCATCGCAATTAAGTTAATTAAAAATTAATACCTCCATCGCAATTAAGTTAATTAAAAATTAATACACTTGAAGTGAACAAAGTGAAAGAATCTTACATAAGATAAAAGTATGCAGAGATTGTAGACATGGGTCTAAGAAAATTTTGAAAAAAATTCAGTAGAAGAAGAATGGAATGGACTATAGAAAGTTTATTCAGAATCATTAAGCATTAAAAAGAAGTTGACTGATATCTTGGATCACTGAAGAAATTTCAGAATAAGTGTTTCGGAGAAGAAGTCATCAGAAAGAGAGCAGTATACATGTTTTAAAAATCAAATGCTCAAGAAAGCAAAAATGGCACCAAACAAATTTGGAGAAAGTAGAAAAGGAAAAGGTCTTAGGTAATGTATGAAGGCGTGTTGGAGTATCACACAGAATTAAATGTACTGATGGGAAACTCGTTGGATTGAGCTAACTGATAATAGCAGTACATAGAAAAAATATATGATAAGAATTGTTTGAACAACAGTGTGATGAAAAGAGATGATGATTTCAACATCAATCCTGTTTCAGTGACAGAATTTGACGGATTTGAACTCTACTTGAGTAAATACATTAAGAATTGACTAGCTTATTCAAACAGATATCAAAAAGTTATGAAATTTGAGATATTACTAGTGAGTTTAATAAACATACCATCTTCACAAGCTGACAGATGTGAATATTATTGCACAATAAGTGTAAGTTGGTATGCTTCAAAATTACTGATTAGAATAATATACTAAAGAATAACAAGCATGGCGGAAAAGATATTTATGTGAGAATCAGTTTTGGGACAAAATAAGCAGTTCTGGCTATAAGGACAAAAAGTAACTGATTAAGTTTGCCTAAAAACAGTGACAAATATATAATCTGCTTTTTGAGGCATATTTAGCAGTCTTCAAGATGATCTCAGGTTCAGATTAAAACGTCAGCAACAAAAGTAGAAGTGTGACGCAGAGCAAAAACTCGAAAAGTAATCAAGTCTACATAACATATTACCACAATTTGGTCGTAACCTCAATCATGTGAGTAGACCAATTGTGTGGTAATAGAATTATATATATGCGCCCTGACCCTCACCACATGGCTGAGAGTCTGTGTGTACGCGTCTGATTTGCTTGCTGTCTGTCTCATCTAGTCTCAGTCAAATTATTGTAATATGCATTTGTCTTTTTTGTGTGTGTCAGTGCCCTTCATCTGTAACAAATTTTAGATTTACTTTCCCTATTTTACCTGCCTGAAAGTATTATGCCTGTAATAATTATCATATTTGTTTTATCAATTAGATATGAAAGTACTGATGTAGTGTTAATTATGTTTGCAAGTTCTGAATATGTTCTTTATAACATGTTTAGGTTATCTTTCTTCTAAACATGTTGTTTTTTTGGCTGCATGCTTGGTGTTGATTACGGAAGCTGAGCCGAAATTACAGAATTTTTTTGCTGTTCACCAAAGCTCTACGGATTTTCAGGTCTGATACTTTATTTCCTTCCTGGACTCTTTTCTTCTTACCTCTCAGATTTTCCCACCCAACATTCCCCATTTCAAGGTACTCCAAATGTTTGTACATATGAGTAAAACTAAAGGAAGATAGGAAAATTCAATCCAACACTTACCATAGATGACAGCAGCTTGGATTGACAGATACAAAATAGATGAACAGGTGTAACACAATATTTCAGTATTCAACCTTATGCTTTAAAGTGGATGAAACACTTAGTGATGTCAGCTATGATCATACCAAAGGTTTGGCACTGAAATATTGTGTTATACATTGGCGTGCAGACTTTCGTGGTCGTTGTCGATGCAATCTTGGTTGTCCGGATTGAAGGCCCCCATCGGACTAGCCACGCTGGCAGCGGTAGCTTGAGTGACGTCACTCCGAACGGTTAGTGCGCTCTTTGGGAGCTATATATAGGCGGCAGCAGTTCCAGCTGTGACAGTCCTCAGAAGAAGGCCAAAAAACGATGGCCGAAACATTAGGTTTCGATAATTTGGCGCAGTTCAACCCGGACAACCAAGATAACTTGTGTTACACATTTTTGGCGAACAGTCGCCGTCATCTATGGTAAGATTTCAGTTGCATTTTACTATTGTTCCTTAGTTTCATTACCTCAAAACATTTTGCTGCTCATTATTAATGGTGTGTGTGTGTCAGTTTTTTTTCTATGTTTAATTTGTTCCAGAATAAAGCTTATGGAATGGATCAGCTTTGTAAAGAATAGCAGATTGTTCTCAAAGTCACAGAAGAGGTCTTCAGAATTAAGATCGGCTGGAAATAAAAGATTTCAACTGAAAGAGTATTCTGAAAGTGTGAAATTTTTTACAGAAAGTATAGCATTTGCAGAGTTTGGAACACAGGAATTTGCTCTAGCTGTTGGAAATAGGTCTGCTGCTCTTTTCTTTATGGGCCATTTTAAGGTAACATTTACTACTTTTTTCCTTTTTGAAATTAGGGTTATAAAATGATTTAGCCAGGTATATTATTGCTTCAGTGAAATGCTTGTTAGTATTCACAAGTCACCATGAGTGGCCATAAAAATTTTGAATCATTGGAATCACAGTCTGAACTTGATGTAGTTGCTGATCAATCTTCTGAACTTTAATATTTAAAATTTTCTCAAGATTGGTTTAGGGTAATGCCAACATTGGCTTTAAAACAAGTTTTACTGATATTCCATTGTTTCTTGTTAACTCCTAACGTCCCAGTGTTATCATAACTCTTAAGGATTACTTTAATTGCTTTGGTTGTTTGTCCAAATTTGGTAATCTAGTTGCAAGTACTAATGATAGAAGAAAATATTATTTTTACTAATACAGTTCTGGACGACCTGTTAAATTGAAAACAATCCAGTTGTATGCTTCCTTGTTTTACTGATGCACCTTTAAAGGATCACCTTATGTTTATGTAGTCATTTATTTGTCAAATGGCAAAACTATACAACACATCATCAAGAATTAAATTCATACATACATATACACATCTAATGTATAAATATAAATTTTTAATATGCTTAATAGTGGCATTAAAGATGTTATTGGACAATGAAAATACGGAAGGATAGTAAATTTGAACTCTTCACTCACGACATATGAAGACAGGCAGCAGGCGTGCCATTAGCTGTTTCAATGCCCTTATGCTGTACCGATTATGCCGCTCCCTGTTTAACTGTAGCCAGTAAGTGGTGGATCTAAGAATTTTCCGAACCGGGGCAAAAAACTGAGATTGCCACCCCTTCGAACATCATTTTGCAGCCCCCATTGTTTCTATCTGAAGCAGTAGTAAAGCTAAAAAAAAAAGGTCGCTGCTACATAAATTTGTCGCCTCCCTAGATCCGGTTCTGACTGCAGCTGGATATTAAAAAGGGGGGGGGCAATTTTTTTTAGCTCCTCTACTTTCTTGGCGACGGCAGTGGAGTGGCAACTATCAGGGCGGCGACAGTCGATCACTCGATTTGCTACCCACCTGGACATGCCACCCGCATGCGATGCATGCCTTGCACGCGTGCTTGCAGTGGGCCTAATAGGGATACCATGACCAACAAACAAACAAGCAATATTTTCATATAAACCTTAATCACATTTAGTCGACAGACATATGGCTAGGAGTTAGACGTGTTTACTTGACTCTGTCTGCCTTCATCTCACCTCCAAACATTATCGTGTTTTTTTTTTCCAAAATATTGTAAAATATGTTTGTGTTTGTTTGTCAGTCCTTCCTTCATCTGAGGTGAGGGATGGGTTTACTCACCCCATCCTTCCTTCCTTCCTTCATAGATAGATTGGGTGATTGTCTTCAGGAAGTCCTCTTTGTCTGATTTTTAGAACACAGTGTGCATCCTTCTATAGAGAGAGAGATGATTTTCCACTGTGCACAGCAGCTGTATTCAGCAGAGAGTTTTTTCCCAACTATAGAGTGAATTTGCACGTGTTCCACTTGAATGTCACTTAAAGGGACCAAATTTAAGTTATGTTGGAATGCATTTGCCCAGCTGAATCCTGAATTCAATGAGGCATTACATTAGTGGCACGTTGGAAGGTAAAACTATTTGAGCAATGTGCTAAATTAAGGCAATGCCTGGATACCTCAATAACATGAAAAGATAGCTCAATTGGATTTTCTTTTTTCTCAATGATCAAGAGTGCATGATTTTATATCTTCCATGAAGTGATCCTAATTTGCAGAACAACAGTTAAAAATTTAACTGACACCCTTAAATTCTGATTTTCTTTCAGGATTGTGACTTCACAGTTGACATCAGCAGTGGTCATAAATTCTTCTAAAAGTGAAAATATTTACGGTCCTTACTATTGGACATGACTGTCCCAGAGAGCCATTTTCTTTTCGAAAGATTCAATTTTATTTCTAAATATAAATTTTTGTGTTAAAGACACCTGAAGACCAACATTAAGTCCATAGGAGGGCTAAATACGTTTGCTATATATGCTACTTCAGTTGTCGATTCCTCGTTGAACAAAGGTTCTTCTAGGTCAGATTCTCTCTCTTGCAGAAACTGCTATCCCTCTTCCCTTAGATCAAAAAGATGTGTAAAAATCCTTCTTCACTTCTGCATAGAAGAAAAGGATGGTGATGGTATGAGCCCATACTCTTGCACCACTAATTTTATTAACGAACTTCACTGCATCATCATTATTATTATATACCAATTTAATGGAGATATTTTGCATACAACATACAGAAAATATAACAATACTAATTAAGTGACAACATCAAGGGCTATAAAGCCAACTTCTTGCAACCAGTCCAGTTAGATGAAGCATAATCATGGCTCCGAGTAAGTTTTTGTTTAGACGTTATGATATGGTTAATGATATGATTATTTCAACAATCACAAAGTGCATGTTCATAGAGCCCCCACTTATGTGTTGTTACATTTCATCTAAATGTCATCTGAAGAACCTGTTAAACTGGGACCAAATTCACCATTTTACTGATTTGGTGTTTGTGCCTTACTTATGCAACTATTACTGAGTAATAGCCAAGTTGTCTGAAACACTGTTTGTATAAACCCTGAAGTATTTGATTTATTTTAAGTCCCTATGCATGAACTTAATCGTCAATAGCATTAAATGTATGAGTTCTACAGGCCTGTCCAGATAATTCAAGGTACTGCAATGTGATATCATGGTTACTCATAGTAGCTGATTTTCGATATTTTTCTCGTACTACAGTTTTCTTGCCTGCATCAACAATTCTTCTCTGAATGGCAATGTCCAGAAGTATTGAGGGTTAAATACTTAGGGCTACATGTCCACTCAACCATTGGTATTCAATGCCTTCAGTTTTTTAGTAACTTGAGAACCCAAAATTTCTCATACGATATCTTATATGCCTGCTTCACCAATTCCTCACCAATAGTAACACGTAAATTGTGTGGCCATTACAAGAGGCAGCAGAATGTTAACAAGTTATGTAATTTGATCTCTACAGTAGCAGCCAACAGTGTCACTGGGCAATACAAGTGAGTGGTGGTAGGACAATAGCCCTGACTATCCAGTCACCTTGAGACAAGATGACTAAACACAGGTGGCACATGTAGTGTTTGATTTGTAGAATGATGGTCCACACACTGCAGAACATTGAGGGATAAGTAGTTAGGGCTACATGCCCACTCAAACATTGGTATTCAATTGCTTTCTCTCACAGACAGCCATTTCACTTCCGGCATTCTGCCAATCATGCATCTTATAACCAACTGTGTAGCATTCTCTTATATGCAAGTGCTTGTACATTAACCATCAAGGATTGATCTTTATAACCTTACCAAGACGAGGACTTTGATTTCGGAAAAAAATTGTAAAAAAGTTGACCTTTCTAAGAAGATCAAACTTGCAATTCCATGTGCAGTAATACATGCTAATATAAACACAAGTATTATGCTTACCTAGCAGTGCTGAAGTAACAATCTTGATGTTTCATATTGTAGCCAAAACAAATATCAAATGCAAGGACAGCTCTTATGAGCATGAGTGTTTTAGTGCCTTCTTATTGAAATCAAGAAAAAAACAAAATCACTCCCATGTTTCAGTTGCTGCCCACTGCTTGTCTTTGGGCGTGTAACGTTTAATTGAAAAAATTGTTACTAAATTTAAAAAAGAAACAATCTTCCCAGACTTGGAACACTCACATTCGAAAAGCACTTAATACTATTATGCACCAAAGAAAAAACAGAACTAGTTTTGTTCAGCTTCCAAAAATGTCTATGCAGAAAACATTTCCTTTGGATATCAAAGTCAAAATTCTTTCAACTTGTTGACAAGTATGATTACATAACAAAAGCAACATTTCCATCAACACTGCAAGGAAAAATCATGGAGTAATCCCTGTTCTATGGTTGCACATTCTGCCCATTTGTAACTCCACATAGGTTAACATGTCTGCAGTTGACCATCTTCCACAGGCGTACATCTGTCTTCAAATGCTCTCAAAGTAGTCCCCCTTCTTTTTTTCAATTGGGCAGTCAGACATTTCTGAAGCACTGTTTACAGAATCAATTACATTTACTAGTTGTACTACTTCTTGGTCAGAAAAATTATCCAGGCATACTTACAATATCTTTTCTATTGCTACGGGTGACCGACATTGCTGTCTCTGCCTCCTCCTAATTTCCATCCTTTCCTCTTTAATTCCCTTATTTCATCATTCCTCCTTTATTTCTAGTAAGCTATTTAGAACTTTGTCTGATTCTTCCTCTAAAACTGCTAAACTTTCATTAATCTTATTTTGAAAACTTTTCAAAAAGTCTCTTCCACAACTTCATGAAATTCCTTATTTCAGAATTAAAGGTTTCTTGAACTTCTATTTCACATTTGAAATATTTATCTTCTAGGATAGGGAACCCAGTGCAACAACTAGCACAATACTAGTATGCTTCCAAATCGAAGATAGAGTGTTAGTAAATATTACTTCTAGCTTCTAAACGGTATCACATTTGTGCTTAAGTACATCAAGCTAATTTTGATTTGATGGCTTTAAATTCACAGCTCAGTCTTCTATCAGTTTTCCTTCGGACAAGGCAAAAAATAAGAATAAATCATAAAACTGAATGAGAATTATCTCCTTATCTTTGTTGTGCGCCCAGCAAAACTTGACAGCTGGTTTGGGCAGCTGCCCACTGTCTAATGTTGCTCTCTTGGAACTGCTTGCTTCTGCTCATTTCTGCAAGAATGCAACACTTGTGATGATGAGTCCATAAAGCTAAACATTGCTGGTTATTTCGGTACTCACTCAATATCTCCTCCGTTCTTGAAATTTGAACCCATCTTTTCGGTTAGTCTAAATATAATGGTGGTGCCATCCTGTATCGAGGTCTTCAGTGTAATGGTTTCTTTGTCTTTCTTCCTGTGCCGTTAACAGTTGAGATCAATGTACCTTACCATGGTCGCCAACGGATTTGTGTCCGTGCTCTAACAAGAAAAAAAGTTTTTATTTTCTCTCTAAAATTCCTTATCCAACCCCACTTACAAATAAAATGTCACATGTGGTTTCTTTTCAGAATATTCAGAGCATAAAATGTGTAAGTCTTTTATGTGCTCATCACTACTTTCCTGCCCTTATCTGTAGTAAATTGGTGGTTTTACTTTCTCTATCCTTTCTTGTTTTCATTGCCTAAAAGCACTTTCATCCTCATCAGTAGTATCATTATCATTATTACTAATTTATTATGATGGAGCTTACACTTCAATGGCAATTTTTGTACATACAGTGCGTAGGAACACTAGTAGCTGTGTAGTCCTAGTAATTGGTTAAGTCAGGTAATTAGTTCATAATTAAAAGAGTCCTGTCATGGAAATTGGCCAAGTGAGAACACTGTTTAATTTAGTCAGTCTAGCAATACAGCAATGAATTCTTCATAAATTTACCTCCTGATTGTGTTGTGAAAACATAATATTTCGACTACTAGCTCCGTAATCTTCCTCAGGTGTGAAAGTATCTGTACTGGTCAGCCGACAGTACACACGTGTAGACTTCGTTGCAGTTATATGCGGGGAAAGTCTCCGTTCTTACAATCTAGCATTAACCGCTGAATCTGACTTCATTGAATAATGTCACTTTTTCTGTATGTCAAATAAGAAAGTGTAAGTTCTAGATTAATTACACTGTCACCAGACATTCACACTAGCATTTCCAGAAGAAAATAAGGTATATTACCTGAAGGAAGGATTAAATCACAACCATATATTTCTTCAACACACATTGTGACCGCTGTTTATTGTTAGTTGGTGACCACCTATTAAAAATTTAATACAAGTTTCTGGAGATGCAAAGTTGAAAGAAAAAAATTTTGCACAGTTGCCCAGTTACTAAGTTTGATTCAATGAAACAATGTTTATGAGCATTTTCAGAAATCGTAACTTTTTATCAGTCAGTTGTTTCTATCATCATATGTATTATTTCTATAAGGTGTTTTTTTCACAAGCCAATATCTCCCTTGATAACTAACTGAAATGTCTCCACTTTGATCACATCATACTGTATTTTAGAAAAGAAATTTTTCAGAATTCAATCCCTAAAGGGCTAAAATGTCAATATTTCTAAAATGTGATTTTTTTTTGTACCACGAACCATTTATCTCACTGCATTCCTAACCGAAATCGATAAATGAAGTATCATTTTAAAGATTAAGATCTCCTCTTTGGTGACATCATATATTATGACAGAAATTTTTCGGAATTTGACCCTTGAAGGGCAAAAGTATAAATATTTCTACGTGTTTTTGTGTCATGAGCCATTTATCTTCCTTCTATATCTAAACAATATAGCTAAATGGCATACCATTTAAAGATTAAGATCTCTGCCATGGACACATCATATTTTAAGAAAGGAATTTTTCGGAATTTGACACTTTAGTGGCAAAATTATCATTATTTCCATAATGTTTTTTTTTTTTCCATGAGATATTCATCTCCCTCGATTTCTAACTGAAATCAACAAATTAGGTACTATTTTAGAGATTAAAGTCTCTGCTTCGGGCTAATCATATTTTAACGATGGAATATTTCCGAATTTGACCCTTAAAGTGCAAAGTGTCAACATTTCTACAACGAACGCATTTTTGTGTCACGAGCCTTTTATCACCATTGATAGATAACTGAGGCATATTTTTAAAGATTAAGATCTCCGCCATGATCACATCATATTTTTTTTAAAAAAAAGGATTTTTTTTTTCGAAATTCTACCCTTAAAGGCCAAAATTATCATTATTTCCATAATTTTTTTTTTTTAATCATGAGCCATTTACCTCCCTTGATATACAACCAAAATAGATAAATGAGTTATTAAGGTTTCTGCTGTGGTCACATAATTTCCTTAGAATGATATTTTTCTAAATTATGACCCTTAAAAGGCAAAATTAGTAACTTCGAAAGTGGAGAGTATGAGACAGTTCACAGCCTAGCCACAAGATAGCAGTAGTACATGTCACAGAGATATTAATAAAGTGCTTCACTGGCATCGACTTTTGTTATGTACCTATTACACTAAACAAATGAACACTTGAAACAAAGGAGGCGGTTAATCTTTCATCCTATTACAAACCCCCAACCCTTACTATTTATTGGATTCACAAAATTTTCGCATGGGTCATCTAGTATATATTATTTCTATAAGGTTTTTTTTTTGTCACAAGCCATTATTTCCCTTCATACCGAAGCTAAATTGATAAATGAGGTATCATTTTAAAGTTTAAGGTATCTGATTTTCTGACATCATATTTTAAGAAACTAATTTTTCCAAATTTGTCCCTTATTTCTAAAATGAATTTATCTCCCTGGACACCTAACCAAAATTGATAAATGAAGTAGAATTATGAGGAGTAATGTCTCCACTTTGGTGACATTGTGTATTACGAAAGAATTAAAAAAAAAAAAAAAAAACTACCCTTAAAGGGAAAAAGTATCAATAGTTCTACAATGCAATTTTGTGTCATGAGCCATTTATCTCCATTAATATCTAACTGAAATAGATAAATGGGATATCATTTTAAAGATTAAGGTCTCCGCTGTGGTCACATAATATTTTAAGAAAGGAATTTTTCCGAATTTAACCCTGAAAGGGCAAGAATATCTGTTTTTCTAAAATGTGGTTTTTGTTTCTCAAGCCATTTATCTTCAAGGATACCTAACCAAAATCGATAAATGAAGTAGCTTTATAAAGAGTAATGTCTGCACTTTGGTGACATTATGTGTTAAGAAAGAAATTCATGTGGCGGGTCGGGTTGTGATTTCCCCACCATATGTCTCGCCTCTCACATGAATATGGTTTCTCACCGAAATATTGTGGAATTTGTTTGTTTATGTGTTTTTTACTTGTTCATCTCGCCCTCCTGCCTTCATCTGTGGTAAGTGACAGGTAATCTTTCCCTTTCCTATCTTATTTTTAGTACCCAACAGCAATTTCTTTGTTTCCATTTTCCGAAAGAAATTTTTTGGAATACAACTCTTAAAGGGAAAAGTATCAATAGTACTACAAGGCGTTTTTGAGTCACGAACCATTTATCTCCCTTATTATCTAACCCAAGTAGATAAATGAGATATCATTTAAAGATTAAGGTCTCTGATGTGGTAACATCACATTTTAAGAAAGCAATTTTTCGGAATTTGACCCTTAAAGGCTAAAAGTATCCTTATTTCCATAATGTATTTCAGTGTCACAAGCCATTTATTTCCCTTAATATCTAACTGAACTTGAGAAATTAGGTGTTATTTTAGAACTTAATGTCTCCGCCTTAGTCACATTATATTTTAAAATGGATATTTTTCAGAATTCGACCCTTACAGGGAAAAAGTATCATTTCCATAACATGTTTTTTTTTTTGATCCATTTATCTCCCTTCACATTTTACCAAAATCAATAAATGAGATACCATTTTAAAGATTAAGGTCTCCACTTAGACAACATAATAGATTAAAAACAAAATTTTTTGGTATTTGACCCCTGAAGGACAAAAGTAATAACTATGAAAGACACTTCAGAGCTAAGCCGCACATATCACAGAGATATTAATAAACTGCTTCACTGGTGTCAACAAGGATTGAGCATGTTACCGATATATAGCAGCACCACATATCACAGAGGTATCAATAAAATGCATGTTTTTTGTACAATAACTAGCTAATCGGATATTTTTTCTTTTACAGAAGCATTTCTGTTTTTCATGAATGTTCTCATGGGCTTCAATCACAGCAACACATGTCATAGAGATATGGATATATTGTTTGTATTTTGTAATCTGTTAAGGTCTTCAGCCCTCCGGTCTTATGTCAGGTGCTGTTCTCGCTATTGAGATGTCATTGCTATGTAGTACATGGCCGTACCATTGCAGACGACCCTCACAATTTTTCTCAGAGATTGGAGCCAAACGCCACCCGAACATTCTCATTCCTGATGTGGTCCAATCTAGTGAGTCCCTGTGGCCAGTGAATCATCTTCATTTCCATGACATGCAACTGTTGTACATGTCTTTTTGTGACTGGCCAACATTTATTTCCACTGGTCTAACGATGGTTCTGTAAACCTTTGATTAGATGAGAAAACCAAAACCATAATGCCCTGGTTTGTAAATATCAAAGAAGACATTCATTTGTTGAGGTTAAAACCCAAAGATGTTTTTGATAGAGATATCTTTCAGAAGAAGTTAGTAGCACAAGGGAAAACCTGAGATTGACAATCCAAAAAAGGATGGTTCCTTCAAAAGTCCATGGCTGAATTTCTTCTTTTTCCTTACCCGCCTCTAATGACATTGACAAGATGCAAAAAGAAGAAGAACAAGAAGAACATGCTTGCGGTACCGTGTGGTCAGAAGAGCACAAACAGGTCCACTCAAGATGAATGAAGGACTTCTGGACCCAAAAGAAAATTAAACTCGGGAGGAAATTAATATTTGTTATGTGCTTCATACCTAACCCCAATAAAAATATTAGCAACAAGGAAAAATAGGTAGTACATAACAGATTATAAAACTTTCTACTAATGCTTGTAATTCAGCAAAACATGTATTTGTGGTTTATTATCCTTAACAGAATGAAATAATGAAAGGATTGAACACTCCTCTGTTAGCTGACAGTATCTCAAAATCTAGGATTTAAAAATTAGATTCAATTTTAAAATGTAGTAAGCTGCAAATGGTTTATGACTATCAGGAATTTAAGACTGCTTTGGTCACTGTGTCATCAGGTCCATAATGCTGACACCATACACCCTACCAGGCTAACTGCAGACTGAGATGTTACTACAAAATCAAGGTTATAGGTATCATTGAATAAGCCCATTTAGTTAAGCAACTGTGAAGAAATGAACCGTCAGAACACTGAAAGAAAAGTATGTATTGCATTGAAATTAAGGTATTAATTACTAAGCAAGGATAAAGAAATTCAACCCAACACTTACCATAGATGATAGTGGATGGGAATGATGAACACAAAAATAGCAATCACTTGTAATACAAATTTTGTTGTTGAATCTTATTCTTGCAAGTATATGAGACACTTAATGAGGGTAGATGCGACCACACTGATGGCCGCTTAGTGAACTCAGAGGACCCAGGTGGCATGGTCTGAGCAGCAGGGGAGGGGGGGGGGAGGAAGGACACCACCAAAGTGATTAATATGAGGGGAAATAATTATTAATAAGAAAAAAACACTAATTTGTCAGGTATCTGTTAAATTTTGTAACTGCATGACACAATTTTATTGTCGGAACCGTGAGTAGGTTGGATAATATTGTATTTTATTTCTATAGTCAGTTTCTATGTTTATTTGAGCTAGAAAGCAGGTTTTTATAGTTTTCAAAATAATATTTTATGTTGCATCAGTCTTCAGCATCCGCCTGGAATGATATTGTGAAAGTTCATATTTAAAGTATTTATTTTCATCTTAAATATTAAAGTTAGGATATTTTTCATAATAACAAAAGTTAACATTTACTTTAAGATCTAGCTATTTGTAAAATTTCAAAGAGATAGAATTATTTTTATAGTCAAGGTCAAATTAGATGATGCAAGGATTTCAGACATGTGATTTGATATCTGATGAGACCGCCAGCAGCTACCCAAGTGAATGAGGAAAAGAAATCTTTCCCACGGTTCGTGAGACAGCAGAGTCACCAGGAATCTTCGTGAAGCGGGGAGCACAATGTGATATACTCGTGCATTGAGTTAATCGCCCTCAGTCATCTAGAAACAGTGCGCGCAGTAACATGTAGCCTAGTAGGCCAGCAAGTTTCATATCAAGCACTACTGTGCAAGTTTTATTTTGAAATAATGTAGATTCACGCATTCAAGTTTTGAAATAACATTACGCCACATGGGGCCTCAGAATAGTATGAATTTGACTGACACAATGGGAGTGTGTGATTCACGTTTATTTAATTTCTCCAACTAAAACGTTTGAACTGTGAACTATTGGGGTGTGCTCTGCCTCGAACGGTTAATCGAACTTGCAAAGTTTTCTTCTGGTAACTTGTCCTATCGCCTGTACAGTTTTTGACTTTGAAAAATCTGAAGAATTTAGTTATTCAAATGACAATGAACTCGTTAACGTCATTTAACTTTTACCTTTTCCATAGCTTTTGGTTTAAATAAGCTATGTGGTGACCGGATTATTATATTTAAGTCAGAACTGTAACATCCAAGGTTATGTTTTTGAATAAAAATCCGTCTTCAAACATAATTTATGTTCGAACACAGATACTATAAAACACTATATAGAATAATTATAGCAGATTGAACATACAGACGGTAAAATTTTAAAGCATGAACATATGTATATAATTAATGTACATAATTCACATACACAAATATGATGATAATATTATGTTATTTATAGCCACTGACGATGCCCCACTCCAGAAGGGCGAAACGCGTCTGGTAGATGAAAGTCAATAAAAAACAGTTGTTAGAAGACGGATTTTTATTCAAAAATATTTATGCAACAACTGCGGAACATGGCCTACAACAAGAGTACTGTCCAATGTTATGCACGGTCAGAGCTAAGATTCAAGCTTTATGCAGAACCCTACTGCACATCTTGGTCTTACAAATTATTATTTGCTTTTTGTTTACACATGTTTAGTTGATGATGTTTTCTCTGTTCAGAGATATTGCTGTAATGGTAAACTAATAAAGATCTACCATATTACATTGTTTTTAGGTCATGAGCATTGTTTAATAACAGTTGTCTTTAGTTAAACTGTTGAAAGGAAATGACTTGCCTAAACACTGCATTCCACTTAATATTTTTGCCAAAGTTAGAAGTTTATATTTGATGTAGATGTTTTCACTATATTCTCTGTCACTGTTATGGTAAGCTTGAAGAAATGAATTGCCAAAACTGTGCTGTAAGTCCGTCATTTCTGACGAGCTTTGATGCTAGTGATAAATTACTTACTTAATTTTTCAGATTCTGAAAATAGTAAAGCCGTATTAAGGATAAATCTAGACAGTATTAATTTAAAAAAAGAAAATGGTTTTTCACATAATGCACAAGCTAAAAAAACCTATCCTAACAATTTACTAGATGGTGTTTTGTGTTGAGAAATCTCTGCACCTGCTTTCAAAGTGTTTTGTAAGAAAGCTTATCAATGGTAACATTTGAAAGGTAATATTGTATTGCTGCTGTTGATGTATTTTATAAAATGTATATAAATAAAGGTGTCAGTCACTTTCTGAAGAGCATAGTATATAGCTACAATAAAGTACATAGCTACAATAAGAAATAGAAAATTATAGTATTATTGTGTAACATGTTGTATAAGCATACCTTACTGCTTTCAATACTATCAAACATTTCCATTTAACAGCTGCCATTCATTCAATGATTTTTCTCGGAAAACAATTTGTAATTTCTTAATTTCTGTCTATTTCTTGTGGATTTTGTGATGGTGCAGTAAAATATTTGGTGGTCCGAGCTTAGGATATATATTGAGAGGCTACAAAAATTTGTTTTGTAAGTTTACAATAGTTTATGCAGGATTGACTACTTGCAAAATTTGTTTTGTAATAAAAAGAAGAAGAAAAGAAATGGAGAGAAATGAAAAAGTTTGCTGTTAAAAGTTAATTTAGGTTTAGAAGAGCTCCAATACTTTTGTTCAATGATATTTCTTCCATCGTAAACATAGAATGGGAGCTGTGTTGTGCATGAGTGTATAAACTAAATTAATACTTCGTAGCCTATCGAAATAAGCCTGCAATCTCAAAAGCTTAAGAAGTCTGACCAAATTAAAAACACTCTGAACTATCCAATTTGCCTCTTGCATAATAAATTTAATGGTTCGATAATAGTGTACCTTGTTGGTAATAATTTCTGCTCTGTAGTGTTTTTAGAAGTGAAGCATGTAACCATTTACCAGGCTATTTATTTATGGGTGTATCATTTCCTTGGTTTAAATCTTTAATTTAAACTTTGACACTTTGATTATATATATTGACTTTTTTCAGGAATGTTTGGGAGATATTGAATTGGCATTGGATAACAATTATCCAGAATCATTGCAATATAAGCTGTATAGCAGGCAGGGTGATAGTTTAGCAAAGCTGAATAAACACAAGGAAGCCATTGATGCTTACAAATGTGCACTAGAGTCTCTGGAGAAATATAATATTTCACCCAATGTAGAAGATCCAGAAAAAGGTAAAAAATCAGTGTATTTGTGTATATGGTAGAGGCATTGCATGTTTTATCAAAGAAAGCAGTGCAATGATTTCTACAGCATGTAATGTACAAGTTTATAGGATCTCAGTTTATGTATTTTATGCTCTGTTTAGTGTGAGCTTGAAACTATGTAAAGATGTTTTCCTTTTTCAGACAGCATGTCAGAGAAAGAAATACAAATAATTATGAAAAGATCTGTTTCACAAATGATTCTCAAAGATTCAAGCTGTGTAACTGTTGATAATAGCTGTGACAACAGCCAGAGTGAACTATCAGAAAATATTCCAGAACTTTCTAATGGGGAAAATGAAGAATTTGCTTATGCATCTGCCAGCTTAAAGCTAATGTTAGTTATTATTTGTAAAACAGTTAACTTACATATATTATACTTTGTTTTCTAAGAATTTAATTATCTCTTTTTCATCTGTAAGCAGAATTGATAACCTGAATTACTAAAATTATTATTATTATTATTTTTAAAAAATTTCAGGTACACTGTTCCCAAAGGAAGGCATGTGATAACAAAGTGTGATGTGAAATTGGGAGACATACTGTTTGTGGAAAAGCCATATGCCTTTGTATTACTTCCAGATCATTATAAGGATCACTGCCATCACTGCTGTAAAGAATCCTTAACATTTATTCCGTAAGAAACTAGTTCTATTATATGAGTTGGTATTGTATTTTATTTAGAAATTAAATGAGATAGATTGAATTTGTTCCCACTTCTTCTTTTTTTTAAGACAGTCGTGTCCTTGCTTTTTATAACTAACTTTCCAACATATTTTGTGATGTTTGAGTATAAAAAATAATATAAGGTCCCATAATCATAAATTCTTGTGAGTCTGTTGCATTTTTAGGTTGTACTGATTTGTTTGTTTAAATGCATTTAAATAATTTGTTCCATTAATCCCTAAACCCAGCAGTACCATTTAAAAAAATAAATAAATAAGAAATGATCCAGGTACATTTATTGCAACCTATTATTCTTCAGAAAGTGTGTAGTAAGAAAATCTTGCTTGGGGTTGTACAAGATTCTTATTTATTTATTTCATATGGCAGAAGAAATACAAAAACAGTAACTACATTAACTTACAATAAATACAGGGTGGGGCATTTAATATGTTTTCTGGAAATATTTCGGAAAGAAAGCATTTTAACAAACAATAACCTATATAAAAAATAATCGTACAGTAGGGGACTACGATTATGTGATATTGGTTTTTTCACAGGTGGCGCTGTTGTCGTTACAACAAGGTCAACTTAATTCTTTTAAATGGGAACCCCTATTTTTTTTTTTTTTTGAAGATTCCGATTCCTCATGAAAAAATAAAAATAGTTTGCTTAACTCACTTTTCTGTTAGCCTCACAGATGGCACTGTAATCGCGAAAAATGAATATTCGTGTTTTTTGTGTATAATTTTAATTATTGTTTAAATAATTACATGTAATTTTCATTCTGTAAACATGGAAGGTAATTTTAAAGGATAATGACGAAATTGATTTTTTAAATGCTTTTTCTTACTTATTTGCAGCCATGTCTACAGCAGGTGACCATTTACTTCCAGACATTTTCTGACACACTTCGAGCTGTTCAGGCATCATTTCTGCAAAGGGTCAGAAAATGTCTGGAAGTAAATGGTCACCTTTTTGAGCACCTGCTGTAGACATGGCTGCAAATAAGTAAGAAAAAGCATTTAAAAAATCAATTTCGTCATTATCCTTTAAAATTACCTTCCATGTTTACAGAATGAAAATTACATGTAATTATTTAAACAATAATTAAAATTATACACAAAAAACGCGAATATTCATTTTTCGCGATTACAGCGCCATCTGTGAGGCTAACAGAAAAGTGAGTTAAGCAAACTATTTTTATTTTTTCATGAGGAATCGGAATCTTCAAAAAAAAAATAGGGGTTCCCATTTAAAAGAATTAAGTTGACCTTGTTGTAACGACAACAGTGCCACCTGTGAAAAAACCAATATCACATAATTGTAGCCCCCTACTGTACGATTATTTTTTATACAGGTTATTGTTTGTTAAAATGCTTTCTTTCCGAAATATTTCCAGAAAACATATTAAATGCCCAACCCTGTATAACTATTACTACAGACTGATGTATAATGATTGCAGCCATTCAATTGCTTCTGTTGTTGCTTCGTGAATCTGATGTATTGTACTGCTGAATCTTCTGAGAGGGCATTCCATGGCGATGTGGTGAATTGTTTGCTCATAGTTACCGCACTCACAAGAACTAGTCTCTGTCATTCCCCACTTGTACAACCAGTAATTGCATCCACCGTGGCCTGTTCTCTCTCGGTTCAGTGCCGTCTATGTTTTCTTAGGAAGGTTGAATCCAGGAGGTTGTCGTGTAGGGTCTCTGGATTAGCGCATGTTTATCGGGGTTGGAATTTGTCCAGTCAGCGCACTATGCTTTGCCTATGTTGAAATTATTTTGGACCAACTCTTAACCAAACTTCCATGTTGAATATCTAGATTTTAGTCTATTTGGAGCTTTCTGTGTGCAGTCCTGATGAATTGGAAGTTGTGGATAACTTAAGCATTTCTGCCATTCCTTTTTTAAAGCCGCTTGTCTTCGGAGACTTGGTGGAGCGATGTTAGAGAGTACGGGCAGCCAGTCTGTAGGTGTAGATTTAACAGTTCCAGATATTGTTCTCATTGTGTCATTTAGTTGAACGTCGATCTTTTTTGTGTGACTGCTATTTAGCCATACTGGACTGCAGTATTCGGCAGTTGAGAATACCAGAGCAAGAGCTGATGTTCTGAGAGCTGTGGTATGTGCTCCCCAACCCGTTCCTGAAAGTTTGTGAGGGATGTTATTTCGAGTTTTTACTTTTGCCGCTGTTTTGTGGATATGCTCCTTATATGTCAATTACCAGTCAAGAACCACACCTAGATATTTTGGATGAGGATTGTATTTAAGTAATTGGTCTCTGAATTTTATTTGAGGTCTATAGTGGGCTTTTCTATTGTTTAGGTGGAATGAGCTGACCTCTGTCTTATTTATATTCAGTTTCAGGCGCCAAGTGTTGAAGTACTCATTCAGCTTCTGAAGATCAGTTGCAAGAATTTCTTCAGATGCTTTGAAGTCACTAGATTGTGCTGTCATGACTATGTAATCAGCTTATATAAACTTCCTAGAAGTGGTAGATGGCAAGTCTGCGGTGTAGATGTTGAAAAGTAGTGGAGCAAGGACAGATCCTTGTAGTAGCCCATTGTTTAATCTGTAAGATTTGCTTCTATTCCCATTTAGATGAACCTCAATCATTCGATTACATAGCATGTCATTCAACAGAGAGGCAATTGTTTTGCACGGGATAATCCTAAGGAATTTCAGGATCATTCCCTTCCTCCAGACTGTGTCATATGCTGCAGTCAAATCTAAAAACACTGCCAAGGTCTTTTTTCGATCTTGGAATCCCTTTTTGATATGGTTGGTCAGTGCCATTACTTGGTCGCAACAATTCCGGTTTGGTCGAAATCCTGCCTGCTCAGTTGGTATGAAGTCAAGGATTTTTTCTGAGATCCTGTTGTAGATGGCTCTTTCGAGCAGCTTGTAACATGAACTCGGAAGAGCTATTGATCTATAATCTTATGGGCTGCAGCCAGTTTTGCCTGGTTTCAATATAGCTATTTACCTTGGTTCTTTTAAGGAGGTTTGGGACTTTACCGCATTTTAGGATATTGCTGAAAAATTTGGCAATCCAATCGAATGTTCGCGGGCCACAGTGTTTTAGAAATTCTGGGTATATTCCATCTATCCCTGCAGCCTTACCAGATTTGGCTTCTTTCAATGCCATCGAAATCTCTGAGACTGTGAACTCTGCTGCAAATGGAGAATTTCTGTCAGCTTGAAGTAATCTGAGCTTTAGTTCATTTTGGATTTCTTTAGACTTGTTGCTTAAAGTGTTAGTTGATTTTCTAGTTAGATTAACAATTCTCAGTGCTACTTGATCTGGTTTTATCTTCGAGCTCTTTTTAGGGGTATCTACAACGTTACTTCCTAGTTTGCGCAAAAGCGACCACACTTTTCTGCTTGAATGCTGGAAATTGACATTTTGCATTAATTCTGCCCATTTCTCTTTCCTCGCCAAGTCTAAAGAGCATAGAAGTTCATCTGCAATCTCTGGGTCATTACTGAGTTCGTATTCCCTGTAGAGCTCGTTACATTTCAGGCTCAAGCCAGGGATGTATTCCCTTCTATATCCTCTAGGGCAGTGTTTTTCAATCTGTGGGTCGCGACCCCCCTAGGGGTCGCGAAGCTTTACTCAGGGGGTCGCGGGCTGAATGAACAATTCAAGGTTCTACCACTACAAACAAAACACAATTTTAGTGAGAAGGATGGGCTTGTTTATTTTTCAAAAGTTTATCAAATCGTGGTGCTATTTTTGAAACGTTAATAATCAAATCATTTTCTAATTGCAGTCTATTTCTCTTTTTAATTTTAATGTCTACCATTGCAGAAAATGTTAGTTCACACAAGTATGAAGTGGCGAATGGCACTAATAATTTTAGAGCTTCCCTTGCCAGCTCTGGGTATTCATGTTTTCTTTTTAACCAAAATACGTCGATACTTTGCAAATTAAATTCCATTTTAAGCATGTCATCAGCAGCTAAATCTATAAAACATTCTTTCATATTTGTGGTGACATCAGCCAGATCTATTGATTTGTCTAAAAAAGGGTTTAAAATCCATCTACGCCCATTGTTAGCTTCAGAATGCCGGTCAGGAAAGTATGTCATAAGTTTCTCTTGTAAATTATGCAAGCTCTGTATCATGTAAGGAATGTGAGCCCTTACTACGAGACTTTGGTCTGATCTTCAACAATCTTCTGAACACACGGAAAAGACTCGAATATACTGTTTTGCAGAGAGGTTAACCACAAACGAAGTTTTGCGTGAAATGCTTTGACTTTATCTTTAGCTGTTAAAATATTTTCTTCTCTACCTTGGAGGTTCTTGTTCAAATTATTAAGGTGGCTAAAAAGATCTGCCAAAAATGCTAATTTCAAGAGCCAAATAGGGTCAGAAAAACGATTAGCATATTCAGATCTTGTATCTTGTAAAAACATTAACAATTCAGCTCTCAGTTCTAGAACTCTTGTCAATACCTTTCCTTTGGATAGCCATCTGACTTCTGTGTGATAAAGGAGATTTTGATGAAGCGAGCCCATATCTTCACAAACGATTCTGAATAGCCGGGTTTGCAAGGCTTTACCTTTGATAGAATTCACAATTTTTATTACCTCCTTGAGCAGATCATTTAAATTAGAAGATACTACCTTAGCAGCTAGAGCCTGTCGATGAAGAAAACAGTGTGTCCAGGATATGTTTGGCATTATCGATTTTAATTTCGCAATGAGTCCGCTATTTTTGCCAGTCATAGCTTTAGCGCCATCGCTACAAATAGGGATACACTTTTTCCAATCAATATCGTAGTCGCAAGTGCTTTCTAAAAACATATCGTACAAACACTGGCCAGAAGAGTTTGCAGGAAGTGCTATGCAAAATAAGATTTCTTCCATGATATTGTCACCTGCTTCAAAGCGCACAAATACTACAAACTGAGCACAATCGGAAACATCTGTAGATTCGTCAAACTGCAAAGCAAAATGTTGGCTGTTCTTTAATTTTTCGATTACTTGTTCTTGAATATCATTGGCCATATCGTTTATTCTGCGTGAAATAGTATTATCAAAAAGTGGTATGTTTTTTAACTTGTTTGCCTCCTGTTTACTGACCATAATTTCAACCATTTCAAGAGCTGCTGGCAAAATAAGATTTTCGGCAACTGTATGTGATTTCCCTGCTTTAGCAACTCGATATGCGACTTTATAGCTAGCTAATAATCCTGACTCATTGACACTGGATGCCTGAAAAGAAACCAGACAATATAAAAGTGAGTGTGAAATAGTCAATAAAAATTAAGCATGCGAAACCTTTGCAAACCAAAATTAAGTATAATTAAATTTGTATGCAAACAGCAAAGAAATAAACATCATAAGACATCAACAGTAGAGATAGCAACAGTTATAATAAACTCGACTTGATTCGGTTATCCATGCTAAAATTAAATTAATAAAACGATTTTATTACCTGAATTATAGTATTTTGCTGCTGACTAAGAGCTTTCAACTTTCGTTCAAAGAAATCCAACGGCTTATCGGCTTCTTTTTGATGCTTGGTTGTGAGATGCCGCATAAGCTTTGACGGTTTCATACTCTCACGTGATAAAACATCGCCACAAATTACACATTGAGGTTTATTATTTATGACTGTGAACCTGTATTTCAAATAACTGGCATCGTAATGTCTATTTTTTTTTTCGGGTTTGATTCACCACTACCGCTATTGACACTCGTACAACATGTTGAAGGTTGCGATCTTTTGAGAAACTTATCCATTTTACAAACGCGCGGAGCAAGCGTAAAAAAACAAAGAATGACGTCCGTACTTGTTGACTGCACTTAATTGAATTGAGTGAGCTGAGAGTTGAAACAAAAGAACTTTGCGGTGTGGCAACGTCGCCGTCTCCGACGCAGTTTGACCCGCGCGAATTTGCGTACAAGTTTATAGCCTTACCAACTTACCTCGTACTTACTTTCAAAAGTCTCGCGGCTTCTTGCAGAATGTAGATCGGGATAATATTAAAATGTACCAAAAAAAAAAAAAAAACATTTACGTAGTAATTTAATTAAATTATTTCTTTGTCTTCTATGATGTGACACGGTCGGGGGGGGGGGGGGTCGCCAGAAATTTTCAACTTGTAAAGGGGTCGCGAAATCAAAAAGAATGAAAAACACTGCTCTAGGGATATGCTTTTTAGCTATAGCACAAAGCAGCCTTGAGAAGCGCTGGTAATTTTTCATATTTGGTGCAATACGTTGTATGTTATGTTCTATTTCTCTGGTGAATTCACTCCAGTTAGCTTTGGTAAAGTTCCATAGTGGAACTGGATTAGATCTTACGATCGGAATCTCAAGACCGACTTTCAAAAGTACAGGTCTGTGCTGACTTCGGGGAAAGTTATTCAAGACTTCTCTTGAGCAGTGCAGAGGTCTTCCCAGAAGGTCTTTAGTAACAAAACAGTGATCAGGGTTATAGTCCTAATTCCATCTAGCAGAATGGAACGTACCTTTTTCGTTAGCGTCATAGATGAGAAATAGATCTTCAGCATCAGCCAGTCTGTCACAAGTTGGCCATCAGTGTTAATATTTCTGTAGCCCCAGATAGTATGTTGGCTGTTGAAATCACCTAGAATAATTGTTGGATGTTGCAGGTGCTGAATTGATTCATTTATAGTCCAAGGTTGGTTGGGCGGTTTATAAATATTGAGAACTTCAATGTTTGAGATGTTATCTCTAGTGATGTAGATATTCCCATCTGTGTTTTTGCCAATTATTTTAGCCTGTTGAATGTTATTGTTGACAAATGTCGCAGTACCATAGCTATTATGATATGTTGCTGACAGGAGTGTATATCCTGGTAAATGGCATATAGATTGTAGATGGTTTTTGTCTTCGCAGTGGGTTTCTTGAAGGAGAAGAACATCTATCTTCTTGTTTTCAAGTAACTTTAACAAGTAGTCACTTTTCGACCTGCTTATTCCTTCAATATTTAGTTGTAGAATTTGGAGTGCGTGTCGGAGTTCTTTCGTTGCGGTAGTAGTTACTGGGCTCTGAGAAGAGCCGTTTGAAGTTGATAACATTGTTCCGTATCTTCTAATTGCTGGGATATCCTCAAGCTAAAGCTCTAGGTCCAGCAGTCTGTTGAGTTGTAGACTATTCAGCCGCGGCTTTGCCACGTTGCCCAGGGTGCACCACCAGGAGGCTAGTCTACTTTTACATCCCTACAAGATTCTTATCAGCTGTAACCGTACTTTGTATTTCCTTTCCCGATACTAATAAATTGTGTTGGCATAGTTCATGCCAATGTGGACTGCCACAATGCCTCTCACGGCTTTATATACCTTTCACCCAGAAAACTCTGGTCAGATCCAGGCTGTGAGCCTTAAAATTCCCCTTCTCTCATGATATCTAAATTTCAACAAATCTTTACCAAATTTTGACATCTTGATGGTTAAATTGTCGCCAACATTTTTGCTGTGACAAACTTTCCTGAAATCCTACTTGTTTTGCTTTTATTAATTATTTTAGTTGGGGGTTGTAAATTTATTTCATTTTCCTTTTATTCCAAAAATACTAAATATAGTTAGACTTAGTACTTACAGTTGTTAATGTGCAGCCTATAATTAGTTTGAGTTGCTGTGATAAATGCTACATGCTCGTTTCTTATTACTTATTATCATGATGAGCAAATAGGTGTTTAATTTTTCTGTTGCCTAATGCATTATCATCATGTTTCTAGTACACAAAGGTGTTAAACCCGCAGAAATATTTGAAAAATTATGTTCACACTTTAGCAATGATACTCTTTCGAACTTTCTAAAGTACAAATAGCATAAGTTCTTCTGTGAAGGTCAAACAACAGCTTCTAATTGCATTCACAATGCTGTCCCAGAATGAGCATCACATTACTGACAAATTTTTCCAATTTAAGACACATTATTTCATCACATTAGTTCAATAACTGGTGTAAGTCATCAAAGTGCATGTTATCATCGAAGTGCACAGTTATTAATAAAGATTCTTCATAGGTGCCCAGCTATATGGTGTTATGAAAACATTACTGACCTGCCTTGCATGACACTCCCAAACTATATGGTGTAAGTAGAGTGTATGACCATGGTCCACTGTTGCATCTGTAGCTGACCTGCTCGCCAGCTGTGGAAGTGTTGTTCTTTTATGACTCTGTCCTGCTGGACACCCAAGAAGATTACATTACAGCAATATCCCAGAAAATTCTATTTGCATATTAAAAAGAAGGTTGAATTACACAAAATTTCTTTGAGTTGGTTACCAAAAATATTAAATGAAAAGGAGAATGCTGCAAGAACTGTTTTGAATCATCCCATATAGTCCATATTTGCTACCATCTTTGCTTGATAACTTTTGGACTACTTTGGATCAGGAGAGACATACTAGAAGCCCATTCTCACTTTTGACAAACCATGAGACAAACCTCAAAAGAAAAGGTCTAGTATAAAATGGTATATAACAGGCAAAGAAGCTCCAGAAAAGGCAAAAACCTTTTATCTTCTGGCTTGTTTTTGATTAATGTCATTTGGGATGCGAAAAGTGCACATTGACTTTTTACTTGAACAGTGAACTGTGAACTATTCGGCAATGTTAGAGTGGCAACATTCCATTCTGCAGTGTCTTGCTGTTGCACAGTGACACTTGTCTCCACACTGCTGATGATACAATTGAAGTATTGAACTGCACTATGCAGCTGTGTATCATTCCCTATAATCAAGATTTTTTCTAATTGACTATTATTTGTTAGGACCTCTCAAAGACTTAATGGAAGCAAAAATTCCTTCATGAAGACTTCATATCTATTATCCGCATACACATGCCGCTTTTTTTTTTTTTTTACAGTAGAAAACAGTGTGTAGAGATTAGTTAAGGCTAGCTATTGCAATAGTTTATTTATTTTGGCTTATATTAACACAATAACAGTTTCTAAAAAACTCGTTTGTATCTGGGAAACACTCGTATTTTCATGTTTATAGAGGTGATGATTACAAACTTTTTTCCTCCTCAGGTGTGCAAACTGCGCGCAAGTGTATTACTGTGGGATAAGCTGTAAAAAGGCATCATGGAATGAATATCATAAATGGGAGTGTGCTGGAGGATTACAAGTAATGCATTCAGTTGGTGTTGCACATTTGGCTTTACGTGTGGTCTTGAAATCAGATCCTTTGGGTTTACCAGATAATTTTTTTGAAGATGAAATTTTAGAGGACAATGTTTCTCTAACATTTGGAAACAAGGAAAATAATTATCATGCTGTTTACAGCCTACTACCCCACACTGAAAAAATGGAAGCTGATGATTTCTTTCAGTATGCACTGGTATGTTCTGTACATCCTTGTGCAAGATAAACATAAATAGAACTTAAGTTACAATATCTTTTTGCTATATAGAAATAGTAGAAAATTATTTAAATTTTTTTGCAACCAATGTTTAGTGGCTTGGTTACTTCACAATATTTTTATTTTCAAAACTACTACACTTGTGTACCCGTGAATAATGCGAAGACAAATTTTATGAGAAATACTGTCTATTTAAATTTAGCACTTCACACCATCGCTTTACAGCTTGTAACAAAGGTTTTAGACTTTAGTGGAAGAGAAGGAAAGTATTTATCAACATTAACATTTCAGCACATCACATAAGTAGAAAGGTTTCTTCTGCAGTTTACCTATCAAAAAGATGTACTTCATGAATTGAAGTTAAAAATTAAACCCAGTTAAGCACAAATGGTCCATATTTCATAATAATTATTGCTCAAAACTTTGTTCACAAGCCAAACTGACGCAGACAAACTTTCATTATTATTATTTTTAACTGACATAAAAAAGGAGGCAATTTTCTTTTTTTTGTGGCCCCTCAATTGTGGAATTGAAATATCAGAAAAATTAGTCCTCGATTCCGGGATTGTGAAATCTTGGAACTCTAGCAGTTTCATCATAATATGTAGTGGACTTGAAATTAAGTCTCAGTTTGACCTGTTTTTTAAGATCAGATCAAACTATCCCTTCACATCTCGTGCCATGCCTTCACCACTGCCGCTGTGCCACTCACCAGTCTGTCATCTTTGGTAAGTTGTGGTATGTCAACCTGTGAATTAAAAAAAAAAAAAAAAACAAAAAAAAACTAGTTGTTGAGTGGATAATGCAACCTCACCATTTCTGTGAGAGCTTTCTCTTTGTGTGGACTATTTAATAATTTATCATGAACTTTTTTGCTGTTCATTACTTCGGATAAATTTTTTTTAAGGTCTTACTTGTGAAAGTCTGAACATCATCAATCTTTTTAAATTGGTTGTATTTTCTTTTCCTGTTTCTTCTCAAAATAGTCATCCATTTCATCACTAGTTTTATCTAGTCTCATTCAAGCTGCATGTTTAGAAGATCTGCCCGTATTTAAAATACAAAACAAACTATAACACCTCTAAAAACTTAATAAATTATTGTTTACTAGAAAATAAATAAACCTTCAAGAAAATACTTACCAACAAAAAATGGCAATAATATATTAGATTAACTGTGAACCTTTTACCATATGATACAGTCTGCCAGCTAAAACTGTAGCACCAGAGATATGCCTAATTTATTTCACTAATCTGTCTCCCGCAATAACAATTTACTCCTCGCTAATGCTGTAAAATGATCGAAATTTTCATACATACTCCCCGTGTCACCTCGAACTGCAAATAAAGTGCAATAAATCATTCCTCATGTTGGAAGGCTGCCCGCTGAATGACAGCTAACACTGACCCCAAAAGTAAGTGATAAATGTTAAAATTTCAACAATAGTAATGTAAAATATTTAATTTAATTTAATTGCAATGGAGCACACGCTCCGGTGGCAATTTCCCTACACACCCACTTTTCCCCTATCCTGCACTCGCCTACATTTGTCTTCTACAAATTTTAACTTTAAATTCTTTTAACGTTTTCGGTAAGTTATTCATCATTCCCCTCGGTAACTCATTCCAATCCCTGACACCCTTACCTAAAACAGAAAATCTTCCCACACCCTTATGCCTGAAATCGAGTGCCAGCTTGTGGTCATGGTCATCTTTTCCCCTCCATGAACAACTTTTCATACCTACTGCAATATCTTTCCATGCCTCATCGCCAGTATACCCCCTGTAAACTCCCATGACCCTCCTCATCCTCCTCCTGTCTTAAAAAGAATCCCATTCCAGCTCCTTTATCATATCTGTCACTGATTGCATTCTGCGATAATTTCCAGAAACAAATCTAGCAGCCCTTCTTTGCACCTTCTCCAACTCCTGTATTTAATACTCAAAATGTGGGTCCCATACTACACTACTATATTCGAGCAATGGTCTGACCAAAGTTTTGTAACCCAATTCCTTGTCCATTTAGATTTGTTTTCTTCTAAGCAAGGTATAAATTTATTTTAAAATTTTTAGTGTAGGTGTTTTTTTGAAGACTGTTTTTATTTTCTGTAGAATATTTTTTCAGTTTATCAATGTTGGTTCAAGGTGAAACATTCTTTATTTTATCCCTGGAAGCAGTTTTTGAGTGATTCATGGTCAGTGAAACAGACTTACCAGTATAAAATTTAAGTTGGATCTCGAAATCAAAGTGTTTGCAGCCAAGGATTCTGAGAAGCCTGAACAATGTCTTGTTTCTGTTATATGTGTATATTAAAGAATTTCTTTCACCGGTTCATTATACTTCCTATATTTCAATAAATGTTAAAAAAAAAAGGGATTCTCAAACACAGCCAGACTGGGAACACACTTTTTAATTTTATGTAAGCCAGAAGCAAACAGCTTCTATCCAAACTGTCTTGAAAATGTAGAGGATTGGTTAACTATCCAATTATTATCAATATTATTATTAGCACTTTATGGTAGCGAAACATGGACTTTAGGAATACCGGAAAGAAAGAAACTTGAAGCATTTGAAATGTAGTGCTACAGAAGAATGCTGAAAATTAGGTGGACAGACAAAGTAAGAAATGAACGAGTTTTGGAAATGATGGGTCAGCAAAGAAGTTTATGGAAGAAGCTTACAGGAAGAAGAGACAGGCTGGTAGGTCATATTTTGAGACATGCTGGATTGGTTAATTTGTTAGTGGAGGGAACAGTTGATGGTAAGAACTGTAGAGGTAGACAGAGATTAGAATATATGAAGCAGATAATTGAGGACGTGGGTTGTAAGGGGTATGTAGAAATGAAGAGGTTAGCACAGGATAGGAAGGGATGGAGGATTGCATCAAACCAGTCTAAAGACTGACGACAGCAAAATAATAAAATAATAATAATAATAATAATTAATTAATCTTACTAGAATATGAGTAAAATTCTGACTGAAAAAAGAACTCTTATAGATTCAATCATTTGCCCCTGTCCCTCTCTCTGTCCATCCCTAACTTCTGAAAATAACATAGGATAAACAAAATAACTCATCTCTTTTCACAGATGAAGCGATGAGGGCTTGATGAGTACAAAAAGAAAACACAAACATACTTTACGATATGTTTGGTTAACAGCTTTACACATATAGGAGGCAAGACATATGGCAGAGAGAAAAATGTGAAAACATGATTCTTGTGGAAAGGGATGGATTATTTTCCATATCATATCTTATTTTCATTGCTTAGTGGCAGTTTCCTTGCCACCATTATCAATACTGCTTCTGAATCCTTTATTTCAAAACTTATTATGAGGTGAGATCATAAAATAAGGTTCCAAAAATGCTGGGGCCACGGGGACAGGTTTCTTGTAAGATCCAGGAACAGTGCCTTGTGCAGTAGTTCTTCCATTCTTGATCTCACCTTGCCGCTCATCACAATGCCATGAAGTATTGATTCAGAAAACCTTTGTGGTGGAGGTGCCAATCATTGCTACCAAGAAGTGTGAAATTTGTGCAGTAATTTGTTTTTTAAATGCAAAAAGGGTTACACCTATACACATTCAACGGCAAATTGATGGATTTGTGTGGTGAAAAGTGTTTGGCTGTTCAACATGTCTGCAAATGGTGTAGAGAGTTTACAAGTGATTGAATGGACATTGGTGATGAAGAACAACAGTGTGGAAGACTTTTGATTTCAGATGAAATAATCAGAAAGGTTGAGGAAATATTGTTGGAAGGCCGTGCAGGATCACTATCCATGAACTTTCTCTTTGAGTTCTTGAGGTGCCTCCTACCACAGTTCAGAAGATATTGACTCAAAGATTGAGGTATGGGAAGGTGTATGCATGGTGTGTCCTGCGAATGCTCACAGAAAATCGCAAGCAGCAGCACATTGAGAACTTGAAGACAAAAAAGAGGAATTCTTGGATTCCATTATTACCGGCAATGAAGTTTGGGTGTTTCATTTCACACCCGGAACAAAATAACACTTATGCAAGTGGCACCATTCAACTTCACCCAAGCTGAAAATGTTTAAACAAATACAGTCTGCTGGCAAAGTCACGACAACTGTTTTTTGGGACTGAAAGGGGATATTGTTGATCAATTTCATGCCTCCTGGAATGACAGACTCGAACAAGCATTGTGACACACTAAGAAAACTCAGACAGGCAATCCAGAACTGTCGAAGAGGAATACTGCATCACATTAACATTCGACCCCACGTCTCTCGTCAAAACCAAAACATGCTGAAACGTTTATATGAACCGTAATGCCCTACCCCCTTTTTACAGTCCAGACCTAGCACCTAGTGATTACCAATTGTTTCTAAAATTGAAGGAACGTTTCAGCACTGAAAATAAAGTTAAAGAATAGATGAATCACTATCTTAAAGGTTGACAGCAGAATTTTATGACATGGACATTCAAACGCTTGAGAAGTATATGTCGAAATGCTTGGATTGAAATGGCGATTACATTGAAAAATAGAAACACATTTAAGATTTCAAATAATGTTTTTGGTTTCGAAAATAAGTGTTGCTGTCTATTTTTAAGAAATAAGGAAACCTTACTTTACGATTTGCCCACATAATTGCACAGTTCTTTAGCTCCTACTAATCTTAAAACAATAACTATGTTTACTTTGGAAATTAATGAGGTGTGTGTGTGGGGAAAGATCGAAAGAAATATTTTTTGGGTAATCTTCATATGTATCCAATGAGAGCTACCCACCAACTATCGAAATGTTGTGATTTTTTTTATTGTTGCATGATTTGTACAAGCTTGTAGAAGGTTCTTCTTGCTAGTGCTGTTGTCCTTATATCATTTATTCTTTGACTATCATTTTACATTTACTTCCTAGACAGGATTCTAATACTACTTCTGCCATATCATATCCTGTTTTACAATTCATGCTATAGTTATTGTAATCATCCGTACTAATTTTATGGCTTTTACTTTGGTTTGGCTTATATTTAGTTTGAATGATTCTTCCAGTATTTTTTAAATGTTATTTGGTGATTTCCCAATGCACTCTTGTCTGGTAAAAGGACAATATCATCTGCAAATCATAGGGTACTAATTCAGTCAAAAGCTTTCACAACTGGATAAATAGTTTCCATGCCTCGAGAATGGCACTTCATGCTAGTACTAATTGCCGCTTACGTTCTCCACTGTAACAGGCATTTAACACTTGGTTACTGCACCATGTGGGTAGCATGGAAACTAAGCGTACTATTTGTTTCTTCTTGAATTCTTATGCCATATTCAAATTTTTCTTTTATTCCTTTGTTGTTTGTTCTACACAAAAGTTGAATAAACCATATAGTCAACATTGAGACCATAAAAAATTATTATATTGATTGTAACCAAACTTTGTCTTGGCTTTGCTTTCAGCATTAGTTGTAATCATTCAACAAGATTATTTAAATACAATCAATTTTTTGCTTATGGTTTTCGAATCCCCGTCCGGGCATCCAGATTTGGGTTTTCCATGGTTTCCCCAAATCACTCCAGGCGAATGCCGGGATGCTTCCTTCAAAAGGCCATGGCCGAATTCCTTCCCATTCCTTGCCCCCATCCCTTCCCGTCTCTAAAGACCACGTTGTTAAAAAGGGACGTTAAACTGTTACAAAAAAAAAAAAAAAAAAAAAAAAAAAGCTTATGGTTTACTTAGTTTCACTAGTTCACCACTACGGGTAGTTAATATTGTTATGTAGATTTACTGGGCTTGAATTTTCCAAATACAAGTCTAAAGTTTGATATCCCTAAAATTTACTTACATTTCCACAAAAACAGTTAGATTGTAGTTACTTTTTTATTTATAGTTAGTTTCACTTGTTCCACATTACACCTGAACCACTTGGAAGAAGTAATGAGCAAAGTCTAATGGTTATAAATTAGTCTTCTGCTCTGATATTTTAGGCCTGACTTAAAAAAATTATTGTTCCATCTAACATTATCACAAGCATTTTCTGAGTCCACAAATGCCAAAATATAAAAAGAAAGATTACTGGCTGCTAAATAGTAATTAATAGCAAAAATAGCTGTATATATGCAAATATTTAATGTTTTGTTATAAGCCAAGTGAACAAATAATATGCACATAATGTTGTACTTTATTATTTAATTTAAGAATAATATCGTAAACAAGAACAAAAGAAGGAACAGTTACTTATCATAGCTGATGACAGATTGGTACAAAAATACGATTTTTATTAGTTGGGTTAGCAGTAAAACATGTACACATATTTGTAGTCCTAGAATAATATTATGTTCAACTGCAAATTAAATTCGGTTTGTTTATTTATTTCAGACAGCCACCTTGTTGGTTTTATATCTGCGTAACTGTACACAGTATTTCAGCAGTAAATACCATTCTGATAAACTGGAAGTATTTAAAGAAGATGCAGAAGAATTGAACGCTGCGACCAAGAAAGATGGCATTGCTTTTATTGGAAAACTTCTTCTGAGACACATTGCTCAGCTGATTTGTAATGCCCATGCCATTACTAAAATTCAAAGCATTCCAGCGGGTGATAAGACAACAACAGATACTCAAGTACGCATTGCTACTGCAATATATCCCTCTGTCAGTATGATGAACCACTCATGTAATCCCAATATTGTTAGTAGGTATGTATTTTTATTAGTGAATGCCCTGTAGTTACTATTGATTGTGCAGACACATGTATTGATTTTGTTGGCATTTCAGTTTCCAATAACTTTTTTCCTATACTTTTTTCAGCTTCTGTAATGAGTTTGTCATAGTGCGTGCTAGCAGAGCAATTGAAGAAGGTTCTGAAGTGTTTAACTGTTATGGTAAGGACTTTTATTACATTACTTATCAATTTTTTTTTACTTATTTTTGCTATCATCAGTCTCTCAACTGGCTGGATGCAATCCTCCATCCCTTCCTATCTTGCGCTAGCCTTTTCATCTCATCATGCCCCTTACATCCCACATCCTCAACTAACTGTTTCATATATTGTAATCTCTTACATAAACTAATGTAGTTCTTACTATCAACTGTTCCCTCCACTAGCAAATTAACCAATCCAGCATGTCTCAAAATATGACCTACCATCCTGTCTCTTCTTTCTGTAACTCTTCTACAAACTTCTCTCCTTGCCCATCATTTCCAAAACTCTTTCGTTTCGTACTTTATCCGTCCACTTAATTTTTAGCATACTTCTATAGCACCACATTTCAAATGCTTAAATTTTCCTTCTGTCTGATATGGTCCATGCTTTGCTACCATAAAGTGCAGTGCTACACATAGAGTGTTGAAAAGTTCTTTCTGAGTCCTAGATTAATATTTGAAACTAAAAGATTTCTCTTTTTCATGAAGGCTCTTTTTTGCTAGTGCTATTCTGATTTTAATATCATTCCTGCTTCGGCCATCGGTTGTAATTTTGCTTCCCAAGTAACAGAACTCACTCACTTTTCCTATTGCATTCGATCCTATTTTTATATATAATCTACTATTATTGGTATCATTTCTGCTACATTTCATCACTTTAGTCTTGCTGTGATTTATATTCAGTCCAAAATCTTCCTTCAGTATTTTGTTCATGATATTCAATAACTTCTCAATATCCTCAACCTGTTCTTCTAACAAGACAATGTCAGCAAATTGTAGCGTATGGATATTTTCTCCTAGAGCATTTATGCCACATTCAAATCTTTCTTTTACTTCCTTTATCGCTTTTTCTACATACATGTTTTATATTAATGGGGATAGACTACAACCTTGTCTCACACCCTTTTTAACTGATGCATGTCTCTTATGATTCTCTACTTTTATTATAGCTACTTGATTCTTATAAAGTATCCTTCTATCTCGGTACTTAAGATCTGACTTCTTTAAAATTTTGAACATCTTGTCCCACCTAACATTATCAAAAGTTTTTTCTAAATCAACAAACGTCATGAAAGTATATTCGTTTTCCTTGATCCGCCCTTCATGTATTAATCTTTAATGCCAGAATAGGGTAGATGCATGTATTTCCAGGAAAAAAAATGACGCTGAATTATAGGTAATATGATTCGTATTAAATATTATTTCACTCAATAAAAGAACGTAAATTAAGTTTTAACAAAATAAAAACAATTTCTGAAGATAAAAATATTTAATTCTGCGGGGACTTGAACGCGGGTTGAAAATTATGAAGTTAACACCCTACCGCATAGACCACGCTGGCATTTGGTAAAAAAACGGCTAATAATTTACTATATACCCGACATCTAGATTTTTTTTTATTTGCATGCGAATATTGAAATATCTATCACTTAATTACCTTGCAGCTTTCACTGCTCTGAGCTGAGCGGCCATAAAATTCGGATTTGTTGCAAAATTTCTTGTCATCATGAAAGCTTCAATTTTTGGAAAATTATCCGACTGTGCTTTCAGAAAACCGCTTTCAGTCATTATTTGGTGTGTGTATTATAGCAAGAATACAATATCTCACCAGTTATGCTGATATGTTAATATAAACTTCAACACAATCGCAAAGCTATTAGAACTCCCAGCAACTACGCCTTTGTTCACAATAATATCGTGTACTTGGTCGTCACGATTCGATTCGACCAATAGCATTGCGTTTTGCGAAGTTCCATTTCCCTTGTATTTTTGGCACTTTTGATTAATTAAAAATCAGTAAATAAAAATCGAATAAACAGGAAAAAAACGTTAAAGCGGTAATACTACACTAATAAAGTTTCAAAATAAAAATACTAGACGTAAATTTGAATTTCATGCATATTCCCTATTGCTTCTCTTGTACCACGGTTTTTTCTAAACCCAAACTGATCTTCACCTACTATCCCTTCTACTACACTTTCCATTCTTCTCTATGTTATTCTGGTCAGTAATTTTGAGGCATGTGATGTTAGACTTATAGTGCGATAATTCTCACACCTGTCAGATTGTGCTTTCTTTGGAAGTGTGAAGATGACGCTTTTATTAAAATAAATGGGAATCTCTCCTGTTTTATAACTTTTTGATATAAGGTTGAATAATCTTTGTGTTCCTTTTGCCCCTAGAGATTTCAGAAGTTCTGCAGGAATCTCATCAATTCCAACTGCCTTATTTGATTTCAAACCATTCGAAGCTCTTTCAGATTTTGTCCTCAAAACAGGATCACCTAAGTCGTTAATGTCGACATCAACTTCTTTTTCTAATGCACTGTTGTTCAAGTCATCTTTGTCATACAATTTCTATATGTATTCCTACCATTGGTTAGCTGTATCTTTTGAACTTAGTAGAGGTTTCCCATCGGCAGCTTTAATGTTTATACCTCTTTTCTTCATTTCTCCAAAATTCTGTTTGATCTTCCTATATGCCACATCTACTTTACCTATGACCATTTCCTTTTCCACTTCTTCACACTTTTCTTGCAGCCATCTTTTTTATTATTTTTTTATTTTGCTTCATCAACATACAGATCATTGGAGGTGAGAAAGAACTGGGGGAAGGAATGAGAACCAGCATTCACCCGGAATGATTTGGGGAAACCAAGGAGAACCCAAATCTCAATGGCCAGACAGGCATTCGAACCCATGTCCTCCCGAATGCAAGGCCAGAGTGAAACCATTCATCCACTGTGCTCACTGTAATCTTTACGTTATTTAGATTGTAATGGAACCATCCTGCCTCTATCTCCAAAACCTCCCTCACAACTGTAGTTACACTGGGTGTAATAATAATTGGATGATTGCACTTGTGGCAGTAATTTCACTGCTGCTATTTTAGTTTAATTTGCCTGAAAATTGTGAATGAGAAAGAAACAAGTGCTTCGGTTATAGCAAAAACTGGTGCATTTATCATTGTGCACACGCACAAGAAGTAAAACTTCTATGGATCTTACACATTTTATTCGGTGTATTTTTCACTTTTTTTCTTTTTTATTTTTTTTTCACAATCATGTGGAAGAACAATACTATTTTTATTACATTTTTAGAGTAAACGGGAACTTTGTCCAACCATTTACTTATATTAATAATGTTTAACTGAAAAAAATGGGAATTTACTTATGTAATCAAATATGCTTTGCCACTTCAATAATAAGAAGATTTTGTGGCTGTGGAGGGATCTCTTTTGTAATACATTCCCCTTTGTGAAAGAAATTTATGTTTTGAATATTTGTGTGGCACCCATCATCAAACAAACTTGTTAATCCTTTGAAGAAAAAGAAACTGTTATTTCAGTGAATTTTATTAAAAATTAATCTGTAATGCTATTAACAGCAAATATTAGCAAAAATAAATGCACACAAGAAATAAAAATATTTTCGACAAAGCGGGGGTTGAATCCATATTGACGCAGCCATCAAACCTCACAACTATTTGGCTGCCTTACTGCATATGGCTTTTCAGTAGGTGTATGTAAACAGTTCAAAATTTCACAGTTTCTAACTCTTAAAAGAAGATCCACCAGGGCAAATGAAATTAGGATGAGATACCTGAAGTGTTCTACTAAAAATCACATTGATTGTTCTCAGATTCTGATTTCCACACTAAAGGTCTTTCCTTGTAAGTTATTCTCGTAAACAAATAGAAATTATTAAAAAGTTAAGGAAGTTAAGGCACACTTTACTAGATTATGAGAGGCTAGATTATAGAGTATTGCATCGAGCCTTGGTCTGTATTTTTAATATTGGAGAATAACCATTCCTACAATCAATAGGATGTGAGAGACATCAGAAAAATAAATTTTTTAATTGGAACAAATTTATATTACTATTCACATGGAAAAGAAAAGGAAAATACACCCAACACTCACCAAAATTGAAGGAAGGAGGACAGCAGCAACACAAAACAACACAAAAACAAAGAAAATACAATATTTCGGGTGAAAAACCCTTTTTGATGTTAACAGAGGTAGGTGGCCGGGCTTGCACAAGACTTGCGTTCGACCACCCGGCGGACTGCTGCTGGAGAGGCTCTTTCCGCTGCTCTCCTATTAGTCGACGCATCAACTGGGCTCACATGGGGTCCGCACCGGACAGGCTTTGTTCAGGCTCTCTTCAGACAAAATGGATATTCAGAAGAGCAAATAAAGCAGGCATTTCTCCCCCGTAAACTGAGATTGACACCCAAATCAGAAGAGTCTCCAAAATCCGTTGTAGTGTTACTTTATGCTGGGAATACCTCTAGGAAGGATTCTAGCATGATATGGTATAATGAGTATCTTCTGTCCACCATCGAAAATACGAGATATGTTGTGCATGGCGAAGGACGACTTCAGCCTTCGAGTCCCGGGCATTTATTCAATCGCATGCAAATGTGGCAAAATGTATATCCAACAAACTATTAGTACTACTGAAGAATGCCACATTGAGCACCAATGATATCTGCTGTTGCTACAGTTGGACAAATATGCATGCTCTGGAAAAGTTCCACCACATTAACGTCGACAAGACTGAAGTATTGGCTCGGACACCGTATTTCTAGGATTCTGTAATCAGAGAATCGCTGGAGATTCGATTAAACACCAACAACATCAACAGAGATGGTGGTCTCTTCTTGAGCAAAGCTTGGAAGCCAATTGTCCAAGATCTGAAACAGCAGCGGGTTTAGACGTTCCAGATGAGAGCCAGTACACAGCCAGTCCAGTGCGGTCCCTGTGTGAGTCTGGTTGATGTGTCGACCAATGGGAGAGCAGCGGATAGCCTCTCTGGCAGTGGGCCGCCGGCCGGCGGATACTTATAGGAGCCAGGATTTCGAGGCATTCACAGTTGGTGCTGTGTCGTCACAGTAGTTGCTTCGATATGACATCTCACCTAATAAAGGCCCCGGAGATTGCTGCTGAAACATTGTGGATAGAAGAAATTATCCCACAGAATCCCCGAAAAGAATTCTTGTTAACTTGTAAACGTTTTTGAGACCATCAGCATTATCAATTAATTTTTCACACCGGTGGACCAGGTGTGATAATAAACAAGCCTCTTCTTTTTAGTCCATCTCTGGAACTATATAGTTGCATATGTTTAATCTATACCAGAAGACAATATATGAGAAAGTAGAAGAGATTGCAGAAATTGCTATATTCTTTTTTAACTGGGTACTATTATGAGAGCTTCATGAATTTAATAGCGTAATCGAGCTATGACTGCTTGGCAACCAGATGTTTTTTCAGTGTATCTGTATTGATTGGCAGGTGCAGTATTAGATTGCACAGTTTTTTGAGACAGAAAAGATAAGAGTAATAAAATGCTTTTAAATATTCTTACCATCTCTCTCCTTCCAATTCCTCAGTAAAGTTATTTGTTCAAATCATCCTGAGGGCATTCAGCATCGGCTCAAGATATCCTCTTGATACCTGCAGTTTGGCGTCTATCTACCAGAGACATCCAGCCTAGTCTACTAATCAGTTCCGTGATGCTTTCATAAGGACTGTAGCAAGCGGTCACGAATCGAGCAGCTCTTCTCTGTTCTTTCTCTATACTGTCGATCAACCCCTTATGAAATGTATCGCAGATGGCACAACAGTAGTCCAAATGTGGACGCACAAGAGATTTGTACACTATCTCCTTTGTTTGTTCATTACAATTTTTCAAGATTTGACCCAGGAACCGCAGCCTAGAATTAGATCTACCTACTAACGAATTAATATGTAAGTCCCATTTAATGTTCCTTTGTACTGTTACTCCCAAATATTTCATAGAATCAAACATATCAATAACTATGCAATTAGGACATTATTCCGCAGTTGCTCAGTAAATTAATTCAATAATAAACCTACATAATACAGTTGAATTGGTGTCATTTTATGAATTAATATCAATAACTGTTAACCTCGTGTTTCTGAACAATCGTATTATTTTTGTTAGTTATGCTCATTGTCTTACACTTTTTACAATTTAGTGTGAGTTGCCACTCAGAGCACCATGCCAAAATAACATCCAGATCACACCGAATTTCTAAGCAATCGGCCAAATTCCTCAGTTCCCTGTGAATAACCACATCATCAACAAACAATCTAAAAATGATTTTCACTTTGTCTCCAAGATCATTTATAAAAATTAAGAAAAGAAGTGGTCCTATTACACTTCCTTGAGGTACACCCGATGTAACATCTAGATCAGCGACGATGTACTGTGACCGACCAGTTAGAAAATCCTTTATCCATTTACAAAGCTGATCCGATATACCGTACGCTGGAAGCTTCGTTAAAGGGCGGTAGTGTGGCACAGAGTCAAATGCTTTCTGAAATGCTTCATGAAATGATAGTATTACTTTCTTGTTTAATGTATAAAGATCAGTCATATATGTATGTTTCTTAGAACTACTTTTAGTCATCTTCCGCAAATAATAATAAATTGTAGACTTTAAACTTTTTAATTTAAAATTTGCTTAATTCTTAAATTTGCCATAGTAATTAGCACATTGTTCATAGTTATCTCTAATCATTGGTATTTTGTGTTCTGTAACTCATCATATTCCACAGTTTCCAGCTACTGGCTGCATCTCTGATTTTCATGTGGGCCTCTCCATTTCCGTCACTACCTTAGTCCAGTCCTATCCTTTCTTCAGCATACACTCTTCTCAGCAATCTATCCCTCAGTCATCCTCTGGGCCTTTTATCCTGTCTCTTCATTTCCTTTATCCTCTATGCTCCCCATTTCTCTAAAAATGTGCACATTATTTTATTCTTCTAGTCCCTACCTTTCCTGTAGCAGAACATCTTTCACTGAGTCCCTAATCATTTTGTCTATTGTCCTGTCCATTTTTGTACCTCTATTCTGCATTTTAGAAATATCATTTCTTTTACTGGAATTTAGTTGATATCATGCTTCTTTAATGTCCTTTCCTTGTCTTGTCACCATAAGTGAGAATAGGAACATATTATGTATACTAAATTACTCAGCTGAGAGCACTTTAATACATTTTTTGTTATTAGCCAGTTTGAATATAACCAACACTATTCAACCATCATTTTATTTTATTTTAAAAATAATGCTTGAATACAATCCAAATTGTGTTACTTTGTTTTTCTATCTGAACTTTAGTTTTTCACTTTACCTCTATATTTCTAGCCTCTATGTTACCATCAAAATTAAGTTTCACTTAATATTTCCTTTTTTTTTGTGATATTAGTTAAATGTTTATGGAAGCTTTTTTGTTGTTGTGGCATCTAATCGATATTGAGGTCATTAGAGGTGAGAAATCATGGGACCAGAAATGGGAAGAAATTTGACCATGTCCTTCTCAATGAACCATCCCTACATTCGTCTGGAATTTGGGGAATTCTGGATGGTTGGATGGGGATCTGAACCCACATATATCCAAATGTGAGGCCAGAGCATTACCACTCATCCACCATACAAGTAAATGTATTGAAGATTGTTGTTGCTTTTCTAATATTCATCATCATACTGGACAATTTCTAGCCACAGGCATGTCTGCTGGGAACACAGTCCTGTCAAAAATCTCCTGGCTCTCCACCATTCCTTACCATCCACTTCTGCCCAGTTTGCTCCTCTGTCTTGTACACTCTTTTCTATTCCTTTTATCCATGTAACACATGGTCTTCCTTGAGGCCTGTTCCCTCCCAATATCAAATATTACAATTTCTTCTAATATTAATAATTTAGTAATTTACCTTAAAGGCTATTAAATTTTCTTTTCCTTCCCCTCTAATTCTGTTGAAAAAAAAAACAGTTGCTTTATTTTTATTTTTTTGACAGGCCCTCATTTTCGGAGGATGTCAGCAAAAGAAAGACAGGAATGTCTTAAATCCCAGTATTTTTTCACATGCAAATGTGAATGGTGTACAAAACCATCTGAAGATGAACTGCAGGTTGGTTATGTAAAATATTGTTTTTCATGAGAGCACTAATTAATTTTTTGCTGTTACAAGAGTGCTCCAGTTTATCACTAATACTGCTAATTATTTTAAAAATTTGAAATAAGGGAAGTATGGCTGTCTACATATGATGGAAGGGCAGTCCAGATTAACAGAACCAACTAATTAACTAATTGTAAAGGAGTTTTTGTGTTAAAGCATCTTTGTCAATAGATGGATATGATTCAAACACTCTTAATGAGTCTCTCAGTGCATAACTGGATTATAACAGTGTATAAACTAAATATTGTAATCAGAATGACCAGTTTACTGTCTCCAGGACAGTCTGTTACAGCTGTCTAAAGATATGACAGAATTTTAACCTACCAAGCCAAATTATTGTTTTCTTGTAACTGGTAGTCACTTGTACACCAGTTTATTGCTCTAGAAAAGGTACCAATGGAACTAGTTTTTCTGCAGCAGTTAAAGTGTAAAGTGCTTTTGTTTGTTTTAACTAAGCACTTTATTTACCCCTGGTGGGAGATGGTTGGACTATTGGTCCAAAATTTTCAATGATACTAACATACATGTTACATGCATACTTCGAAAATTAATATATGCAGTGTACAGCAGTGTATAAGCACAACAACATTTATTCACAAAGATGTAGTACACTGGAGTAAGTATTTTTGTGATAACTAGAGTTACTGTTTAATTTCACAGCAAATTCTTCTTGCATTTATCTATTAGTAAGCCAGTTTGTTTAAAATGACTGCTGTATTCAGTAATGCAATATTCTCAAAACAAAACAAAAATTTGATTCAGTACAATAATTTTAGGGTATGTGTATTTCTAATATCACTTTATTGTAGTTCATATTATGTATTGCAAGACATGTAGAAAGTCCTGCCATGTATGGCCAGGAAGAAACTATACATTTATTCCACAAGACTGATTGAATAAACTAAATTGCCTTCAGCTGATTACCTACAGAAATGTGAAATTTATACATTATTTTGTCTGTGTAATATCGCCCTCTCCAGTAAATGAAGGATTTTTTTTAACCTTTTCCTACCACCTGCCCAATATGCTCTGTTCAATTTAGTTTATTATCGAACATCATGCCAAGATATTTATACTTCAAGCCTTCAACAAGCAATTCTTATCCTACCCTGTAATCATAAGCAACCTTTAGTTTTTAATCAGTGTACCCAATAAGCTGACTTTTCAAGGCACTTATCTTCATTCCATGTTGACCTAACCATTTAGATATTCTATCCAGATGACCCTGCAGTCCTTCAAAGTCTTGTCGTGTTTTGATCCTATTATATACCATTATGTCATCTGCAAACAATGTAAATTTTTACACAATCATTTAATTGAATGGTGAATAGCAATGGTCCCAATACACTAGCCTGTGGCATTCCCGTATTAACTTCCACCTTTTTTTGATAATGCATTTCCTAGTCATAAGCAACCTTTAGTTTTTAATCAGTGTACCCAATAAGCTGACTTTTCAAGGCATTTATCTTCATTCCATGTTGACCTACCTATTTAGATATTCATTTCCTAGTCTAATGCTTTGCTTTCTGCCTTTTAAAAATTCCTGTACCCAGCAAGTCACCTTTTCATATTCACTCCAGTAGTTTTCAACCTATGTAAAACCATTTTATGGCTAATGCTGTGAAATGCCTAAGAAAGATCTAGTGCTGCCCTATCAGTTTGGCTCCCCTTGTTCAATTGATCCAAAATATCGGGCAAAAAAATTAGGAATAGTGCATGGAAGGGGAAAGGCAACCATAACCACAAGCTTGCGCTCTATTTCATGCATAAGGGAGTGGGAAAATTTTCTTTTGTTGGTCAGGGTGTCAGGGATTGAAACAAATTACCAAGTATAGTGATGAATAATTTTCCAAAAACGCTTAAGGAATTTAGAATTAAAATTTGTAAATCATAATAGTAAATGAAGAGGAATTTAACATTCCAATTAGAAAAGAAAATTTGAAACAAATATGTATATAAAAAATGGATAAATGGATGACTAGGGCAATTGCCACTGGAGTGTTAGCTCCATCACAATTAATAATAATAATATAGCCCACCGTCATCCTAACTAGAATAGTAACCAGTCATCTACACATAGAGACATGGAAAGAACAACTTACTCTCCTACCTCTGAAACCATGTCTATTGTCACTCACATGGCAGGTCCAAACCATTTTTGGATTGAAGACAATAGTGTTACTTACACTCGGCCACTGAGCCTTTGGAGTGGTTTGGTGGCTCCATGGTTAAGGCATCTGATCGATGATTGGGAGGTCCCCAGTTAGAATCCTGACCTCAGCTGGGATTTTCCAAATCTCTTAATCCAACCTTCACTTTTGGCACCATTTGCTGTGTAATGTCAAGTGTGGCAGAATGCTTCTGTGGTTGGGATTTTAGGTTAAGCTTTAGGTCCCCTGTACCATGTAGGATTACTGAATTAGGTTAGAGGCACATTGCGTGCCAAATCAGAAACTATTTCACTTGTTGTCCTAACAGTCCTTCATGATCTCCCAGTCAACAATGTCTCTTTCTCTATTTTAGATTTTTCTTATTAAAGTCATTAAATGTGTCTTCTGTAATAAAATAAAAAGGATTCTGTGAATTCAGTTTCTTCCTTATGCTGCAAGAAACTATAGTAGAAATAGTAGTCTGCTACTGCTGCAATCTAAGTGATATTTCAGTTTTACTGGTTCACATTTTTCTGGTGACAAAATATATTTAGAATCTAGAAGTAAGTAATATTTTGGAGTATCAAATATTGTTTAATTTCATTTTTATGATTTCAGAATTATTTTTCTGCTTGGCGTTGTCCAAAGTGCAATGGCCCATTATTAATAAATGTTGATGATCAACCTAAATCAAAAAAGCAATTTTTGTGCTGTTCTGACTGTAAACATAATGAATTTTTGCACAACTTTAAACATTTTCTGCTGCCTGCCGACAAATTCTTCCAAAAAGGTATGTTTACAATATTAGTAATCCTTCAACTTGTCTTAGCAAATCTTCTGAAAACATTCTGTTACCATATTTGTTAATACTTAATGTGAGATTCTGATATTTGTCCAAAAAACATTCAATCTCATCGTTTTCCACAAGAGAAGTAATGATCCAGTAGCATCATTTGACTCATGCATTCATGTATATTGTTGAACTTATAGGCTGGCTTTTGCGTCAGACTAAATAACTTTGTATAGTTTTAATGACCTGGTGACAGTTTCTTATCACTTGTGCAGTCTGCCTCTATCATAGCAGCCTATCTTAACCTGTTAATCTTATCTGTTATAGGGGAAGTTCAATTCAGTGGGAAATCAAAACCAAAGATGTGTTGTGGTGTACTTCATATGTACCAAGCAAGCTTTGCCAGAGGTGTAGGACAGTTATCCCAGCCGATAACAGGATTCAAACGAGGGATCTTTTGAGTCTCAGTCAGGGGCCTTTTATAGCATCTTTCCAATTTTTTGCCTATGCTATCTTGCTTTCTTCCATACCTTGATTGGTCAGTGCATTTAGAAACAATTCTGACTTTCCTGCAGCTTTTTTTTAGAGAAGTTATGCATCACATATTTATCAGCCATATCAGTAAATGTAATGTTTGTTTTTATTTGAAGTCGCCCTAGTATTGTTCTACATATTAACAATTCTAATGGTTGCTATATTTTTATTCTTAATTATTTCATGTTTTATTTCAAGTTTCTGAAACATTCTCTCATTACATCATCTCCTTTTTTCAGATGTATTACGTAGAGATAAGTCTTTTATTTCTTTTTTTTCATTTCGTTATCCCACTAGTAAGGTTTTCATCCTTCCCCTACCCCCAGTAGTTTTGATTTCAATTGCTGGGTGCATATTCTTATTAAGTTTTTCTGTTTTCTGCAAGTTATTGTTTGATATGCATTTTTATATACATATTTTGAGGTTTTGTATTTTTTTTATTATTATTATTATTTATTTAATTGCAATGGAGCACACGCTCCGGTGACAATTTCCCTACACACCCAACTTCCGTAGTGTGGCAACTAATGGAATGTATAAGTTCTGATCAAATTTATTAACATATTTATTAATCCGGATCAATTTTGTCCCTTTCAAAGTAATGCCCCTCAGATAAAATACACTCGTGCCAACACATTTTCCAGTCTTGGAATTTTCTTTTCGATATAGCATTCAGCTGCTTCAGTGATTCTACTTTTATTTCATCAATAATGGCAAAACATTGTCCTTCTCTTCAGCCTCAGGAATAGAAAGAAGTTTGCAGGGCAAAGTCAGGTGAATATGGTAGCTGAGGCAAAATAAAAGTTTCATTTTTACTGAAAAATAGCAAATAACCAGTGAGGAGTTAGCAGGAGCTAGAATGATGCAAATGCTGTCTAGGTTCGCATGGTTTGTTGCTGCCAGCGTGACCTCTGCTTGTCAAATACCAGAAATACAGTACAGAGGACTAAGCCTAGATGTGAACTTGAGCTTGACAGTAGGCTTGATCTGGTCTGTTATTCATGTGCTGCGTGGAGATGAAGCAACGCTGGTACTCGCTCCGTACAGTTGGAATAGCCATGAAATGCATCACAGTCTTCATCATCATGATAATTATTATTAGATGTTTCGGCCTTTGCAGGTCATCCAGCATATCCTCTTCCAAGTCTGGCAGTCATTCCAAGGTTTTTCCTCCACCACATTTCTCCAAATGACTCCCTTAGCCTCTTCAGCTTAGTCTTCTTCACTTAGTCCGTCTATCTTGCCCAAGGTTTTCCAACTGGTCCCCTTCCCTTCATGCTGTTCAGCAGTGTTAACTTTGGCATTCTTCCCTTCTCCATCCTCATAACATGCCCCAGCCACTGCAGTCTTTTCATTGTTAACATCTCTTCTAATGCTTCCACTTGTAGTCTCTCCACAATTTTTAATTTCTGATCTTTTTTTCGTGACATTCTCTATCACTCTCAGAAACCTCATCTCTGCCATCTGCAATCTGCTAATACCTCTCTTTGTCCAAGTCCAGGTGTTGGAGTCATAGGTCATTGTTGGCTGGTAATATACTTTATAGAGCAGAATTTTGGCTTCCTTTCCTATGTTCCACCTCCAGTCTACATTTTTTATCTGATCATACAGTTGTCCACTCTTCCTTACTCTCTTACCTATTTCTTCCTCCAGCTTTTCCATTGCTTCCCAGATATACAAATGATTATACCCATTCCAATTTTTTGCCATTGAATGACACATCCTTTGAACGGCCAGCGTTCCTTGTTATCTTCATTATCTTGCTTTTTTCTATTATCATCTCCAGGCCATGTTTACCCACCATTTCCCTAATTCTCTTACCATATCCTGCTCTGTCTCCTCCCATATTATTATGTCATCAGCATATGCTATCACCTTCAGCTCTGTTGGATCTCTGTGTCCTTGGACTTCAGCTATTATTACATCTAATACCACATTTAACAGAACGGGTGACAATACACTTCCGTGTCTGACTGCTCTTTCCGTGTGAAACCATTCCGAATGTCTATGCGCATGCAGTCCTCACACTTTTCATAGATGTTCCACGATTCCTTCACCTGTTCCTCTCTTTTTTAAACTTTGCCATATACTCTCCGTATGACTCTGTGGCGGACTGTGTTAAAGGGGGTTATTATGGCCGTGCAGTCCACTAGTGGGTATTCTTAGAAACATCTAATGATATTAGGCTATCTTCCAGATTATAACAGATCTACTTGTGGGCTCCAAGATGTTAATTGTCAGGATAAGGATATGGCACCAGGGCGACTATTGATAAAGTGCGAGTCCCATGACTGCTTTAATTGTGATATTTATAATAGATCTTACCTTTCCAATATATCACAAACTCTTCCACATAATTATCTGAAATAACTTGGGTTCTAACCTAATGACTATAAATGACTGAGGCGACACAACTGATAATTTAAACATACTTTAATTATAAAAGCATAACCATACATTTATCCGCAAATCTATCTAACTTTACGCTGATAGGAAATAACACGCAAGCACGGTGTGGCATAACATGGAGAAGTTATATATAAATATATAAAAAAAAGAGTTGGTTGCTAGGGAAACAGCAGCGAAACAAGAACCAGTGGGCGAGCAAGAAGGTTTAGTGTGAACGTTTGGGGTTGAAGATGTATAGTTGCTGCTTATAGAGGACCTTCGTAATCTTCGGATACGAATTAGTAAAGTGTAAATGAAATAAAGATCGATGAATTAAATGAAAGGTTATCATCACTCAAGTGTTTAAGGATTAAGTTTGTTTTGAAGTTTCGACCCAAGACTTGTGAAGAATATTTATTAGAATAACAACACAATGATAACACATTAAAATACGATGACAATAATCTTAATAAAATACGACATGGTGACCATGACAGGACCTGAAAAGGAGTGTTTTATTGTTTTTTTCATTGTTGTGATTTTGGAAAAGTTTTATATGTACTGTATAATTAATGACAATGCAAAGAGTACAAAAGTCCTTTTTTTTTTTTTTTTTTGCTGTTGTCAGTCTTTTACTGGTTTGATGCAATCCTCCATCCCTTCCTATCCTGTGCTAACCTCTTCATTTCTACATACCCCTTACAGCCCACGTCCTCAATTATCTGCTTCATATATTCTAATCTCTGTCTTCCTCTACAATTCTTACCTTCGACTGTTCCCTCCACTAACAAATTAACCAATCCAGCATGTCTCAAAATATGACCTACCAGCCTGTCTCTTCTTTCTGTAAGCTTCTTCCACAAACTTCTTTTCTCACCCATCATTTCCAAAACTCATTCATTTCTTACTTTGTCTGTCCACTTAATTTTCAACATTCTTCTGTAGCACCACATTTCAAATGCATCAATTTTCTTTATTACCGGTATTCCTAAAGTCCATGTTTCGCTACCATAAAGTGCTGTGCTCCCCACAAAGAGTTTTAAAAAGTTCTTTCTAATTCCTATATCAATATTTGAAACTAAAGGATTTCTCTTTTTCATGAAGGCTCTTTTTGCTAGTGATATTCTGCTTTTAACATCATTCCTGCTTCGGCCATCGGTTGTAATTTTGCTTCCCAAGTAACAGAATTCACTTACTTCTCCTATTGCATCCGATCCTATTTTTATATTTAATCTACTAGTATTGGTATCATTTCTGTTACATTTCATCACTTTTGTCTTGCTTTGATTTATATTCAGTCCAAAATCTTTCTTCAGTATTTTGTTCATGCCATTCAGTGACTTCTCAATATCCTCAGCCCTCTCTGCTAACAAGACAATGTCATCAGTAAATCGTAGCATACTGGTTTTTTCTCCCTGAAAACTTATGCCACATGGAAATTTTTCTTTGACTTTCTTCATTGCTTCTTCTACATAGAAGTTGAATATTAAAGGTGATAGACTACAACCTTGTCTCTCACCCTTTTTAACTGACGCATGTCTCTTGTGATTCTCTACTTTTATTATAGCCACTTGATTCTTATATAGTTTATAGAGTATTCTTCTATCTCGATACTTTAGACCTGACTTCTTTACAATTTTGAACACCTAACATTATCAAAAGTTTTTTCTAAATCAACAAATGCCATAAAAGTATCTTTGTTTTTCTTGATCCTCCCTTCAAGTATTAATCGTAAAATGAAAGATACAATTAATAGAAGCTAAATAAAATTCATTTGGACTTTCCTCCACTTCTATTTTTCTAAATTTTATAGGACTATTTTTCGGAGTGAAGGGCTACATTGGTAAAAGTACGAGGATCATATAGGCAGTTGACACACCATTTTGGCCAGTTGGGGCAGGAATCTCAAGCGGAGCAGACCTTTTGTTCGAGGTCATGCGAAGTTTCGCTTGAGCAGGAAACAGTCAGTTGGGCAACATGCTTTTGGGTCAGCCATCATGGAAATTTTCAGTAGTACAATTTGGTGTGAACTTCCAAGCATGGAACTTTAAAATTCTTACAGGGGTTTTCAGTCTGCCTTCTTCATTTCATAACCTGCTTTCCATAGGAAATGATTGTCTGATAGCCTTTCAACTGTAATAGTGAACTTTTTATTTCAATACAGTGATTGTTAAATTTGAAAAGTGATTTTATTTTCGTAGTTACGACCTAACCTTTTCTTCCTTGAGGTCAAATTAAGGAAGTGGCGACCAACATTAAATGATTGTGGTTGATTTCATCCAAGGTACAATTTTCACGCTTTATCTTTTATAAAACTTTGTTCAAGATGGAAGTAAGTGTTGAGGTGATGAACTGATATCCTAACCCCGATATACAGTTTAGTTCCTTACACGCTTTATGATTTACTAATCATTGGCATTGTTAAATTTGGAGCTATGGTTTTATGGTCACATAACGTTGCTAATGCCATGCCCTTTACACCTTCTGCGAGGTCCATACTAAGTACTAATAGGGGAAGTGTTGCCATATGTCTGAGAAACATGTAACTATATTTAGCATGTGATAAGTGATTTTTTTGTTGTTTGTGAAATGTGTAGTTTATAAGGTGGAGATGAGGGACCATCCCACTATTTGCCTTGATGTCTGCAGAAAACTGCCTAAAAACTAAAAACTGTAGTCAGGGTAGCTGCTAAGCAGGGGCCAAGGTTTGTTCCTGGTCCACTGTACCTACCGAGCCAGGGTACAGTGACTCATAACCAGTAATGACCTTTGACAGAAAATATGGACCAATTTCAAGTTGTTGTTTCAAAGCTTGACATGTTTCAACTTGATGTTAATTTTGATTGTCAGTCAGAGCCCGAGGAACAAACTTGGCAACAACCCTTTTCATTCCCAAATCTTTGGTTAAAATTCACTGAAACAAGCACCAATATAACCCACTAATCTCTGACAGCTGACCAGCTGTCTGTTGACGGGCTGGGAGCACAAGCTCTCAAATCTTCTTAACATTTATGTCGATTCGGGTAGTTGATGGATGTCAAGAACAAAGTGTGTCATCAATCGAGATGTAGCGATTTTTGAACCGAGTAAATCACTTGTACACTTGAGTTTTTCCCATAGCGTCATCTTTGTAAGCTGTTTTCAACATTAAAACAGTTTCAGTAGCATTTTTACTGAGTAGAAAACAAAATTTCACAGCTGCACGTTGTTCACGTAAACTTGCCATCATCAAAAATTAAACAATAACAAAACAGCACTAACAAAAACAATCACTGCAGATTAACAGAACAAGCCAGGTCGACAACACAGGTGGCGCTGAACTGACAATGAGTTGCACTATAAATGCCTAGCGGCAGACACGCGTACTACACAAGCTCTGCCCATGGCAATGCTATTCCGATTATTTTTGGGTACCCCTTTGTATCTTCATATCCTCTGGTGTTTAAGTCTCCTAGTATGATAACCTTTCCTGCCTTGATTCATGCTTCCAGATCTTGTCTAAATTCTTCCTTCTCTTCTGTGAACCCAACTTGGGGGCCATACCCTTGGATCATATCAACTACCTTTCCATTTACCACAACTGACAGTTTCAGTATCCTTCGATTGGTGTAGCTGACATTTATGACTTTTTCCACTAGTCCGTTATTTAGAACTATTGCTACCCCATTATGCCCCTTATCTTCTTCTCCCAACCACCATAGTCTGTACCTTTTCCTATTTCCTTACTTTCATGTCCTTTTCATTTTGTTTCTCTTAACCCTTATATGCTTATGTTCCTGTTTACACTGATAACTTCCTGTTCCTTTTACCAATAATATACTGATTGTTCAAAATCATAATCTAGTCCTTTGCTAAAATTGTTGTCCATAACACCCATCCTTCCTGAGACTGTGTTTAGTTTTGAAAGCATGTGCCATCCACTGCCAGCTTGCTAAGCCTGTCGTAACTTCACCGGAGCCCAGTTGGCCATCATTTTTCAGTGTTCTGAAGGGCTTTCACAGCTACCGTATTGATCATGGGGCCCACTAGGTCCCCACTGTACCTCACCCCCACAGGCAGTCCCCTACTTCACGCTGTTGTCTGTTTCCCACCACGTGGAAAAGGGGGGAGGGATAGGCTTACTTACAAGAGATATCTTAAAATCACTAAATCGAAGGATGAAGTAACTGAAAAATTAAAGAGTTGAGAGTATATGTCTTCTTCTTGTTATTTTCTATGATCTGTTATATCATTCTATAAGATTGTATATATTTAACCTTTTGGGCAATTTGAATACTTAAAGACCGAGCACAACTCTGTGTTAATTAAAAAGAACAAATCAGCAGATTGCACCACATTCCAACATTTCTGTGATGATATTCCAGCATTACGTAAAAGTGTAACAATTTTTGTACTGAATATATGTATGATCTTTTTGTTATTTACTATCACATATGAGAGTGATATCAGGTACGTCATTAAAGTGAGTTTAGTATTGTGCATTTATTCTTACAAGATGTCACATCTATTGGAAGCTTCCGTATAACTCATAATGCATTAAATGTTGATTCAGGGTATACTTTATGTATGCCAGTAACTATAGATAACTTATTTATGTTGTGGTTTTTAATTGAATTGTGTTCTGATCTCACAATTTGTAATGCTTCGGTTACATATGTTTATCAAATACATACACATTACACCTCATGTCTACGATAATTTAATTCATAGAACTTGCACAAAATATTGGTAGTAGTCACTGATATACTTAAGATATGATGTGTTAATGGGCACTGTATAATTGTTAACCTCTGAGCATAAAGGGCATATTTAAATGAACTATCACAATGTATCATTTCCAACTAGTTTTTACATATTTATCCCTAGCTTTGCAGGTGGTAAGACAAATTACTTATAATTTCTGGTTTGTTTTGTTTTTAGGCATGGATGCTATTGACGCCGGAAATGTTGAGGAAGCACTGAATTTACTTTTGCAGTGTTTGTCACTGAGAAAGAAATATCTTTACAAAAGCAATTCTGATATATCAGCTTGTTTAAATCAGATAGCTCGATGTTATGCTGCTCTAGGTAATGATTTTTATTCCCATAAACAATTTTTCAAACTATTTCATTAAATCACCATAGATTTGCATATTTTGAAAATGTTCTGGCACCGTGAAGTTATTTAATTTCTTTCATTCTGTATTTGTAACAGTTTTCATTTGGTAAAAAGTGAAAAATGTTACTAACCTTAGCAGCCATCTTAGCCAATATTCCATAGATCTATACTAAGTGAAACTAGACAAATGATCATCACATCATGAAGGGAAGTGTGTGTATACTGACTACTTCACATAGGGACAGTGGAAATCACACAAGGCTATATGAAGGTTGCATCCTTGTTCAGAACATCTGGTTACTACGGCAGTGATTGTGGGTTCAGCTCTCCTAGAAAGCTCAGTTTTTTCTTGCATGGTTAGCATTGCATACAAACATTTTTCCACTTCCAAAACTCAAGTTTGTTTATGGGATGACTTATCAGACACTTGAATATTAAGGTGAGTTATGTAAGGAACAGTTTAGAAGCACAGCTATACTAGAAGTAGTAAATTAGGATACAGAGAAACATGACAATGCATAGATATGAGAATGCAGTGACACTAGGTACCACAAACTTTTGAGATGTGAAACTACTGTCAGAAGAAGAACATTATTTGCAGCGAATGAGTCTGAGAGAAGGTTTCATCATTCACTTCATTTTCTGCTTATAAAGTGTTAATACTCAAAAAATTTGTTTCAACTATTATATCTATTTCTTCATTACTTAGTAATCCATGGTAAGAAATGGTTCTGTTCCCTATGTTTATTTAAATTTTATAATCAGTTTCTTTCATAACATAAAATTGCTGTAGTTTTTGGACTGAAATCCTGTACAAGACAGGGCACCTCTAAAATGAGAATTATCCTAGAAGGAATTGATCTTTTGATCTGAAATTTGGTAGGCATGTTCCTTAGGCAATATGTTTTAAGCGGATGTATCAAGTAGGTGATCAGTCTGGTAGCTCAGTGGTTAAGGTACTTGCTTTTTAAAAACTCCTCGAATAAAGCTCGGTGGGGGCAGACATTTTATTTAAGAGTTGTGTTTGACCATATGGGCTATGCTTAGACTTTCCATGGTTTGGACCACACATTAAACTATAGGTCCTAGAGAAAATGAACTGGCTCTCATACCTTTGATACAGTGGTTTAGTATTCCCTCTTTAGGAGGATCCAACTAACCTTCAGGATCTGGACGAAGTTAGTGTTTTTTTAATGAATTAAGGTACTAATGGCATAAGATAGTTAAAATGTGGTTACTTCCATGCATGTTATTGTGCAGAAAAAGTGTGTCATAACTTGCTGATTATGGTTGTAGGTGTTTCTTGGGGTTTACTCTTCTTACTTTTCTTAATGACTCTACCTGTATGAATAGCCAGCGATAAAAAATTTAAGACAACTGACATCCAGTACCACATGATTTTTTATATTAAAGTTCATTTTTTGGTCAGTGGCTTTTTTTTTTTTTTTGGGTACAAGCTTAAAATAAGAATTAAGTTATACTGAATTGTTGAACATCCTACTACTGTTGAACAAAATCTTTTTATTTAAAAATTATTTTTAACTGTTTAGTTCACATTGCTACTGAAGTACGTAGTTTTTAGATTAAAAAAAAAAATAAAAAAAAATTAACTATAATCTTATTTAGGAGGAAATGAGCACCATTAGTGTGACAGAACAAAAAGTTTTCGCCAAGCTATAATTGTGTACGGAGGTTATGTCCTACTGTGCACCACGTTGCGGCCTAACTCTTTGATTGTTTGCATATTTACAATTGAAACCTTGACTGCCATTTAAGACCACTGAAAAGTATGTGAATTTAAATGATGGAGATAGAACATTTTTGAACCTGGAAGGACTGAAATTGAGCTCTGAAAGTGCTCCAGACATTGCAATATTGTTATCCATGTTGGTAAATTTGTGTTTGAGGAAGTTTTGCTTCCTCTGAAGAACTCTCCATCTTGGAAAATGGTAAAAATTACAAGGGTGACCCAGAAACTAATTCACCACATTTTTTTTGCTCATCCACCAACAATGGTACGAATGCGAGACTTTAGATATGAATTCTTTGAAGTTTTCAGAGTGCATGTGCAAAGTTTCCATTTCTTCGGACAGATAGTGTACTTGCAGCAATGGTTCAACATGGCATCTGAGAGTGATGTACGTTATAAGCAGCATTTCATCATTGAATTTCTCACTTCGGAGCAAGAAACGGTTGGAAACATTCACAAAAGTTTATGTGCAGTTTATGAAGCATCATCAGTTGACAGAAGTACGATTAGTCACTGGGCACAGAGGATGAGGCCATCTGAAAGCAGTTCTGCAGAGCTCCAAGATTTTCAGTATTCGGGAAGGCCACCTACAGCTGTAACACCTGACAAGATACAGTGAGCTGATGTGCTCATTCATGAGGACCGACACATAATGACTAAGCACAGGAGCTGTCAATCAACAGAGGAAGTGTGGCTGTAACCGTCAGTGCTCTTGATTACACAAAAAAGTGTTCACTATGGGTTCTGCACTGTCTTACAGAGGAGCACAAAACTCTCAGAAAAAAAATTTCTTCTGACTTGCTGCAACATTTTGAAGCTAAGGAGGAAACCTTCTTGTCCCAGATTGTGACAGGTGATGAAACCTGGGTTCACCATTTTGAGCCCAAAACAAAATGGCAATCAATGGAATAGCACCATCCTGACTCTACACAGAAGAAGAAATTCAAAGCAACTGCTTCTGTTGGTAAGGTCAAGATCACTCTGTTTTGGGACTGGTGTCATACTCATTGATGTGACGTCGAGAGGCACCACCATAAATTCTGAGACATATGTGAACACATTAACCAAAGTCAAGAAGCGCTTCCAGCGACTTGGGCCCCCTTTAACAACCCAGGTGATTGTTTGCTTCAACATGATAACTCACGCCCTCACACAAGTTTGAGGATGTTGGAACACATCACCAAACAGGGTTGGACAGTGTTACTCCATCTACCCTATAGCTCTGACCTAGCTCCCTCAGTCTTTCACCCACACAGTGAAGAAATGGCTTCATGAACAGATCAAGGAGTGGTACCGCCAGGGCATACACGCTCTTGTGTCTTGCTGGAGGAAGGCTATAGAATGGGAAAGAGATTACAGGGAAAAATAGGGAGTGTAGAAGAAACATCATTCTTTCTTGTGTATAAGTTTAATTGAAATCAATAAATAATTGTTGAAGGAAAAAAAATGTGGTGCATTAGTTTGTGGGCCACCCTCGTATTTGATCCTGTGTTCTAATCTGGTTGATGGTCTTTTATTAGGATTGTAAAGCAATAAATAGCGGTTGCATGCTACTCTTTAAATCATTTTGTGAACTTTGCTGGTTTCCCACCTCCCTTCCCCCACCGTGCTGGACACTTTGTTGCTTCCAGAAATCCTAAGGTGACTACATTTACCAATTGGTGCAGTTTAGTTGATCAAGAACAAACTTTATTTTTTTTTTTTTGGATTTTCAGCAGAAGTCTTATGATATGAAAATCCATTAATGCATAATTAACCAGGATTAAAATATGGGTAATATTACAACTGCCATGGTTTGTTTACTTGTTAGAAGTCCTCTCCCTAGCAAAAGTAGTCATACCTTTGAAGTAATACCAAAATCAAGAAATAATTTAATTTAACTACGATGGAGCACACACGCTGGTGGTAATTTCCCTACTCACCCATTTTTCCCTCTTTCCTGTATCCACCTACTTTTGTCCACTACAAATTTCAACTTTAAATTGTTTCAACATTTTTTGCTAAATTATTCATCAATTCTCTTTGTACTTATTCATATCGATTACTGATTGTGTTCTGCAATAATTTCCAGAGACAAATCTAGCAGCCCTTCTTTGCATCCCTCCAATTCCTGTATTTGATACCCAAAATGTGGGTCCCATACTACACCAACATATTCAGGCAATGGTCTGACCAAAGTTTTATAACCCAATTCCTATACTTATACATCCTCTCATCACTCTCTCCAACAAGGATTTTGAAACCTTTTCATACTGCCTTTCCAATGATAATCAAGCTGCTAGGAAAAATAAAACATTGATTGATTTAAAATAAAATCTGCTACAACCAGATTCATAAATTATGTTGGTAACTTCTATACAGGTATTAACAACGTAAATTATATTAATAGAAACATTTTAAATATTTACATGGAAAAGAAAGGGAAGAAAACACCCAACACTCACCAAAGTTGAAGGGAGGAGGGCAGCAGCAACACAAAACAAACAAAAAGAAAGAAATACAATATTTCGGGTGAAAAACCCTTTTTCAAGTTAACAGAGGTAGGGTCACTGGGCTTGCGCAAGACTTGCGTTCAATGTAACAACTGATAGAGCAAGTCTTGCACAAGCCTAGCCACCTACCTCTGTTAACTTGAAAAAAGGTTTTGCACCCGAAATATTGTATTTCTTTGTTTTTGTGTTGTTTTGTGTTGCTGCTGCCCTCCTGCCTTCAACTTTGGTGAGTGTTGGGTGTATTTCATTTGTCTTTCCATATAAATATTGCCTCACAACATTTCTTTCCTTTCATTGTTACCTAGATTGTTGGGTGTTTTTTCCCTTTCTTTTCCATGTAAATATTGCCTCGTGGCATTTCTTTCCTTCATGGTTACCTATAACAACATTTTAAATATTTGATTTAAACAGAAACTGTATGCTGCAGGTGTTATGCCAGATAAAGCTAATAGGATAGTAGAATAAAATCACAAGAGGGCTTGGTATTGCGTGTACACAGGATGATGAATTCAGATTTTGCCATAACCTGCAGCACATGTTTTGAGCTTTGTCATTATACACCCACAAGTTTTATGCATCTTTGAAAGTTGGCATAAATCTTTTTAACTGATCCAAGTAAGATGCCAACCTTTTACCTGAATTTGTTGATCGTCATATGGTGATTGTCTTGGCAGTGCGCTTTTTTTAAAATTATTATTATTATCGAATCATTGCTGCATGTTGAAAGACATTCAGTGTTCATCATAACCTGTTTAAATCTTAAAAATTAGTCGGAGGTACGTGCATGATAACCGTAATGATGAAAAATGTCATTGGAATGAGCGTGGTGGCGTAACGGTTAGCGTTCTGGCCTCGCATTTGGGAGGACGGCGGTTTGTATGCCTGTCCGGGCATCCAGGTTTATGTTTTCCATGGTTTCCCAAATCACTCCAGGCAAATGCCAGGATGCTTCCTTCAAAATGCCATGGCCGAATTCCTTTCCATTCCTTGCCCCCCATCCTTTCCCGTCTCTAAAGACCTCGCTGTTAAGAGATGTTAAGCAGTTAAAAAAAAATATGTGATTGGGCAATGAAAATAAGAAAGAAAACTCAATGCTCACCACAGATGAAGGCGGGAATGCCACGATGAACTATGGGCATTCCTCAAGACAGTATAATAGGACCACTTCTTTTCGTAATTTTTATAAATGATCTCAGTGGCAACACTAATAGCTGGTTGCAGTTGTTTGCTGATGATGCAGTTACCTTAAGGAAGTGAGGAGCTCTGACGATTGCTTCGAAATTCAGCGTGTTCTGGATGGTATTTCAGAATGGTGCTACAAATGGCAACTTACACTAAACTGCAAAGCAATGCTTACAACTAACTAAAAGAATCCGTCTGCTCACAAGTACAGTGTAAACAGCTCAGTTGTTGATGTGGTTGATTCTGTGAATGATTTGGGTGTACAAGGCAAATACCCAAAGCAACTAGAAAGGGGTCATGCACTTAACTTCCGTTGAGGGTAAAGCTAATTTTTGGTTAAGCCTCATTGGTCATATTTTGAAGAATTGCAATGCTCATACAAAGAAAACAGCTTATAAAACTTTTGACCGTCCACATTTGGGTTACTGTTGTGGAGTTTGGGATTCTTATCGCAAGGAATTGATTGATGCATTAGAGAAAGTACAGAGGAGAGCCACTTGATTCATGACTGCTTGCTAAAGCCCATACAAAAGCATCACAGAATTAATACTGGGCTGGGTTTATCTGGCAGACAAAAAACGTCAGTTTTATCTGAATTTGTTGGCGAATAGGCAAATTTCTTTTTTCATTTACGAGTGCAATGAAATACTTCATCCACCAACCTGTTTAGGTTGTAATAACAGGAAAGATAAGATTAGAGGATGTTAACAAACAGCTTTAACACAGAGGTTTGTGCATAACAGCTTCGCTAAACTTTGACCGTTAATGTAGCCTAAGGATATTTGGCCATATGGTCGCCAATCCTCTGTTATAACCTCAGAGTGTGCAGATTCTTCAAATAATGTCCACTGTAGACTATCATGAAATGTTCAAAGTTTATGTTATTCAAATTTTTAGTACATCATTCAGTAACCAATTTTAAAGCATCAAAAATCTTCTCTGAAATAAACAATTGCAGGTTTAAACCTTACACAAGCTGCAAGCAACTCCTGATGACCACTAACTAAAATAAAGTTCAACTACATCATAGTAAAATCCCTTTTCCACTGTCTATTGAAGTTTGTCCCCATGGCAGACCGGTTAACCTCACTTCCGCATTCAGTTTGCTTCTCATGCATCACGCCAACCGACAGTGTACCGACAACCTCTCTCTACTTGTGCTTTCAAACAGCTGCCCCCTCCACAGCTTCCAGGGCTCTATTTATGGACAACACGGGTACATTGTGCAAGATATCCAGATATTATGCAATAGACGAACTTAATTTTGCTTTAATCTTTGTGAAACTTTTATGGAAGGTAGCCCTTTACCTAAATGTAAAACAACTCCTTATGAAATTTTCTTCAACTTCAGCCATTTGTGTGTAAAAAAATTATTAAAGTGGCAAAACATAAAATTTTCCCTCATTTGCACAGTATTTGAGCTATGTTGTTAATTCTTGTTTTAAAATAACCTACTCATTCTCCCCGATCTTTTGATAAATAATCCAGTTTATTTACAATTTTCTATCCTAGTTCAGTCGTCAGTTGCATCTTAACTTAAACTTTCTATTTTCTATATCTCCAAAATTATTTGTGTTACAGAGCTAAAATATGTTTTAAACGCTACAGGATGCAATTTTTTATATGACCGTGAAGTTGTTTAATTGTTAAATAGTCTCCTTCATATAGTTATCATTTTTCCCCTTTAAAATCTATTTTCAAACGTGACTCTTGAGTACCGCCATCTTTTTGTAATTATTTTTAAATTAACTTTTCCTTTTCTGGCCAAAATATACCATAAATCTTTACAACATTCCTATAGTATGCATAGGAAAGATACTACTTTCTTTTAAACATATTTTCCAATCTGTATCTAGCTGAACTCCGCTATGTGCAATTTTCGTTTTTTATTTGAAATCATAATTTTCCTACAAAAAGGTTATTACTCTTTAGCTACTGACTCTTAAATTTTTACATAATGTAGTCTAAAATTTGACATATCTTTTGAGCTATGACTCTTTCTTGTGGCATGAAAACTTAGAGTTGTGGAATTATTTAACTATTTTTTTTTTATCTTTTTACCTATGTGTGAAATTTAGCTTCAAAATCAAATATCTCTTCAGTAATATAACCCTGAAGTGTCATACTTTGTTTTAATCCTGATCACTTACTGTAGCTCTGAACATGGAGGTAGTGTTTTCTATTAAAAAATAGTCAATTCTCTTTATAACAGCAATGTTAACAAATCGTTGTGATCGAATTTTACTATTTACTCCTACTTATCACTTGAAAACTGCAAGAAAATAGTTTGCTGTTGTTATTACCTCACAACTCTTTAAACTAAGTGATCATTTATTAGTAAAATTTAGGTTATATGACAAGGAATATGATACCATGCTGATGGTTATATGTACTATTTCTTTCCTCGTGCTATATGAGACTGCCAACCACAACATTTGTGAATTGCAGAGTATGGATGTGGATGAACATTGTAGTGAGTTTTAGTGCTTACACTTCTTGATTGCTTTGCCATATGTCTCACCTCTATTTATGATTAAGGTCTATTCTGAAATATAGTAAAGTGCATTCATTTCAGCTCTCCTGCCTTCATCTGTGGCAAGTGATTAGTTTACTTTCCTTATCCTTCCTTGTTTTCAAAGATACACAGATCTTATTATGATATATGTCTGTTGGAGTAACAGCATCATTCATAAATTGTAACTGTTGATGCAGTGAAGTTAATGCATAGTTCGTAAGACGGTCACCAATTTACTTTACTATTTCACCACAACAGATAACAGTTAAAGGTTGTATATTCAAATTAAATTTGTTGAATTTAAAGTGGTATGAGATAATACAAGTCCTAATGTGGCATCGGACTTTAAAAATCCTTATTTGAAGACCGCAGATATCCACAGCACAACTTCTTATTCACTAGTTATTCCACCTACATAATTTTATAAAATCCCCAATCTTTCCCAAAAATCATACGAAGATTCAGCTGAAGTACAAATAATTTCATCACTGAAACTACATTTGAGAAATAGTTTAAATCAGCCAAAATTTATTCTATCTCTGAAAGCCACGATGAAAAATTTAAAAGTCCCACTGCGATTACCCTACTGCGACAACAACCATTATGTACTATGCTTCCCTTCAGACTGGCATAAGAAGGAAAAGTTGAGCCTCCTATAACTGTCACCAAGTGTGGGGGCACACAATTCTCAAAAGACTTGAACCTTATTTTTCCTCCAATCTTCCTGACACTCTGCCATTTTGCAGAATAATTTGTTTATGAACTCTAAGTTACAATTTCATTCTTAATTTCTTTGTTTAGCCATTATTTATTCCTGAAGTTTAATGGATGACTATTTTAGTTATTTGTCTGTAATTTTAATGATATTTATTTCCTCATAGAGCAGTGTCGATCTTTTTTGATATTTAATTTGGTGAAAAACATTATTCTGGGGCTATTTTTATTTAGGTGTTGTAATAAATTACTTTTACAGCATCTTGAACCTGTTTTACTTAATTCTTTTGATTAGTTATTACTCACTTATCTGATTATTTATTTATGGTATGATATTTAACAAGATACATAACAGGTGAGGATAAATTTGAAGGCAAATGTGCATATCACAAGCTTGTACAATTTCATCTACATCTACATCTACATCTATACTCTGCAATTCACAATTACTGTGGGTGGCAGAGGGTGCTAAGCACCAATCCTATTTTAGAGTATTCCAATCCCGAACAGAACGAGGAAAGAAAGAATACATAAATGTATCAGTACGGCATCTTATCTCTCGAATCTTATCCCTTCTGTCATTGCGACCTAAATAGGTTGGCAGAAGAAGTATTTCGTTGCACTCGTAAATTAGAGATTTTCGCATATTCTCCAACAAATTTAAACGAAAACGACGTCGTCTGTCCGCCAAACAATCCCAGCCTAACCCACGTATCAGCTCTGTGACACTTACATAAGGACTGTAACTAGCGGTCATGAATCGAGCGGCTCTCCTCTGTACTTTCTCTAACGTGTCAATCAATCCCTTGCGATATGGATCCCAAATTGCACAACAGTATTCCAAATGCGGATGCACTAGTGTTTTGTACGCTATTTCCTTTGTATGAGCATTGCAGCTTCTCAAAATACGACCAATAAAACGTAGTTTAGAATTAGCTTTGCCTACGACGGAAGTTATGTGCAAGTCCCATTTCATGTTGCTTTGTACTGTTACGCCTAGATACTTCAGGGAATCAACCGTGTCAACAACTGAATTGTTAACTTTGTACTCGTGAGCAAACGGGGTCTTTTTTATTACTTATTTGCATTGCCTTGCACTTTTTACAGTTAAGTGTAAGCTGCCATTTACGGCACCATTCCGAAATAACATCCAGATCGTGCTGTATTTCTAAGCAATCGTCAGAGCACCCCCACTTGCCTATAAATAAGTGCATCATCAGCAAAAAATCGCATCCTGCAATTAACGTTGTCACCGAGATCGTGTATAAAAATTAAGAAAAGAAGTGGTCCTATTACACTTCCTTGAGGAACGCCCGAAGTAACATCTAGCTTTGAAGAGGCTTCCCTATCAACAACGACATACTGCGACCGACCAGTTAGAAAATCGCGTATCCATTCGCAGATCTGATCAGATATACCGTACGCTCGAATCTTCGCCAAAAGGCGGTTATGTGGTACAGAGTCAAAAGCCTTCTGGAAATCCAAGAAAATAGCATCAACTTGTGATCCTGCATCGATAACCTTCATTACGTCATGCGAAAATAGAGCCAGTTGCGTTTCACACGGACAGTTCTTACGAAATCCGTGTTGGTTTGCTGTAAGTAACTCGTTTTCATCCAGAAACTTCATAACGTTAGAGCATATGACATGCTCCAGAATTCTACTGCAGACAGATGTTAGAGATATGGGTTGATAATTCCTAGGATCTCTCCGATCACCTTTCTTGAAAACGGGAATCACCTGCGCTATTTTCCAGTCAGAAGGTACTTTTCTTTCTTCTAAAGATTTACGAAATATATCTGATAGAAATGGTTCTATTTCTTCCGCGTATTCCGAAAATAATCTTACTGGAATACCATCAGGACCCGGCGCCTTCCCCCACTTCAGGAGCTTTAATTGCTTTATGATACCTACACTATCAATTTGAACTGGATCCATCTCAAATTATACACGCCGTGCAAAAGCGGGAATGTTTTCCATGTTTTCGTCAGTGAAAGAATTTTTAAATTCGGTTGTTAAATACGGTAGCCTTGGTGCGGCTGTCATCAACTTCCCGACCGTCTTGTAGTAGAACTGACATATTGTTGTCACTACCACTAACTTTTTTTACATACGACCAAAATTTCTTTGGGTTTTCGTTGAGACTCTTGGAAAGTGAGTTGCATCTAAAGTCGTTAAAAGCCTCGCGCATCGCATTTTTAAGATGTTCTCTTGTCTCAGCTAACTTTTCTAAATCACTCCTATACATCGTCGTCCTTGAGCGTGCATGTATCTTCCTTTGTTTTTTAAGTAACCGTTTAAGTTCACGTGTATACCACGGGGGATCTTTCCCATCCCTGATTGTCCTTTTCGGTATATGTAAGTCCATACCTTCCCTGACTATATGCATGAATCGAAGTCACATCTCTTCAACCGAGCCTCTTCCTTCTATAAAGGTAATGTAATTATCCCTTAAAAACGTTATTAAACTCTCCTTTGGGGCCTTTTCAAACCTGTAAACGACCCTTTCTTTTTTCTTTTTGCGCGCGGCTATTAATTTTACTGTAGCAATTAAAGCTTTATGATCACTTATTCCCATGGTGGTAGAAATGTCCGTGAATAACTCAGGCCTATTCGTAACGAGAATATCTAAAATGTTTTCGTTATCGTTGTGGCACCGCGTTGGTTCAGTGACGAGCTGCTCAAGATTAAGATATGAGAAAAGGTCAAGAATAATTTCACAGGATGTTTTATCCCAGCCACCAGTAACGTAGACGTAATTATTCCAGTCGATATACGGAAAGTTGAAGTCACCTCCTAGTATTATTGCATGATCTGGAAATTGACGAGCTATATTACTTACATTAGTTCTTAAGGCCTCAGCAATAGATACAGCTGCATCTGGTGGACGATAGAAAGACCCTAATACAAGTTTTGTCCTAGCTACTTTTAGTCTAATCCATAGGATTTCACAGACCGTATCGATATTTATTTCACTACACGACAGGTGTTTACTAACAGCTATAAATACACCGCCTCCATTGGAGTTCAACCTATCCTTACGGAAAACATTCATTCTATCGTTAAATATTTCTGCTGAACTTATATCCGGTTTTAACCAGCTTTCAGTACCTAATACAATATCTGCTTCTGTACTACTAATAATGCTTTCAAGCTTAGGCTGCTTATTACAAACACTTCTACAGTTAATAACGAGTACTTTTAACGGCCGAGACTGATTTACGCTACTCCTAACATATGGTGCCGAATTTGATTGGGCTGCCCGTAACTGTGATCCCAGTTTCGGGTCTTCCTGCCTCAGCCTAAAAAATCCCCCAATGCACTCCACACGGCCCCTGCCACCCGTGTAGCCAATTCACGTGTTTAGTGCACTCCTGATCTATCCAAGGGAACCCTACACGACTCGACCGCATGGCGAAGATCTAGGAATCTGCATCCATGATTATCGCAGAAATGCCGTAGTCTCTGGTTTAGACCCTTGACTCGGCTCTGAACCAGCGGTCCACAGTCGGTTCTATCGACAATGCTGCAGATAGATCTAATATTTTTGTCCAGTCAACTGCTCTAATTGACGCATCATGTATTTCCGCTATTGTTCCCTAGTAGGCTCGAAGAGGGCAGTTAGAAACAATGTGATGGATTGTCTGATTATAGTATTAGATAAAATGTATATCATTTTTCCTTGAATTTAATGCTCTATTTTCTGATGTTTGCTTTCCGAAAATTTCTCTTTCTTAATTACATATTGGCATGTGGCAGGTGATGTAACTCACTGACAATAATGTCATCTACGAACTCAGACACGAAAATCCAATTTTTCACCCTTTAATCCTAATTTTAACTTCAAAGTGTTATTGTATTATTATTCTATTTAATAATTTTGACTATCATTTGGTCATATTTTTGGCTTTCTATTTATTTTATTTTATGAGTTAACTTTCATTATCCCAGTAAAAAAAAAAAAAAAATTATTTAGGTTTCCACTTACTTTTTTCGGAGATCGCACTGCTTTAATTGATGGATTAGTACCGACGTTTTGGCGCCGAAAAAAGTAAGTGGAATATTTGATTAATATGACGCCTGCTAAAAGCATAAAATGTTGTATTACTTAGGTTTCATTTGTAAGCTCTAATTTTTGTTTGAATGTATTCATGTGTGCTGGCAACATATTGCATACTTAAATTTAGTTTATCTATTTAAATAGAATTTTATTGTCGTTTCTGCGGATTGCATTATCCCAACCATTTGGCAAATAGACTTGATCTACCGTCTTTAGTAAAATTTTTACACCCTATAAATGCTACCTCAAAAATGACTATCTTTTCTTGTGCTGCCTATGAAAATGTTCGCAAAGTTCTGCTAATGATTTAGTTTTTTCAGCTTTAGTTTTTATGTGTTTATACAGTTTCGGTTTTATTTTGATTTGAAGAGTTTTTAATATCAAGTTTATACTAATATCATTCATTTACAATGTTTAAAGGCTTTAAATAATTGTACCCCTCCCCCTCATGGAGCTATGTGAAGCTTAATCCTACATTACTAACTTGATGCATACCAGTTACTCTGTACTTCAATTCCTAATGAAATTCCAACAAGATGCGAAAGGAAACTTCACTTCAGGGCTTATTATGAAAAACTTACATAAGAAAGCAAACAAAAGTAATAAGCATCGAGGTCAACCTGCTTCCCGAACATAAGACAGTTAACTGATGGTAAAATCAGTTTCTATGCTATTTGATCACACCTGAATTTTATCTAATCTTTTTTTCTTAATTTTATTTATTCATTACAATCTGTTCTCTTCCATACATTATACTTTCCCATCCCCCTCGAGACCTTTGCCTCTACCATTCTTCTCAATTTGATCCCCACAATCTGACCTTTTATTTATGCAGGTTACTAAATCCTCTTTAACTCCCTTTAACACGTAAAAACTGTAATGAGTCACTGATAAGTTTGTTGTTCAGTACTCTCCTTGTGTGATTTTTTTTTTTTTTATGGTTTTGTGTCAGCTGCCATTGACAAATGATGATTCCCTTCCCCTTCATTACATTTATATATGTTATCATCTACTAAATGTCATTTACCTCAATAGCAGTCAAATATAGTGTGTCGTGACCATATGTTTAATTAATTTGCATGTAAAATTACTTACACACCTGTGAAGGTTTGTTAATTGTGAGAGCTGCACAAATATTGAATTTAGAAGATAATGCCAAGTGCCTTGGAAATACTTAAATATAATTGAATAATCCATCACCTTATAAATATCAATATGACCACAATATAAGAATTCAGTTCAGTACAATTAATATATCATATATTGGGAAAATGGGTTCACACATAAAATGAAAATTGCAGTTGGGTTAATAAATGTACAATGAATTTATTAGCATTGAAGCAGGGAAATGGTAAAGATTATTCAACCAAATAATGTGAAAAATCAATGGGAGACAATGAATTTAGCAGATTATTCACACTAAGGAAACAATTACAGCAATAGAGACAGTGGATGGAAATATAGTTCGCAATATAAGAAGTATCAGAGAAGCCATGAAACAATATTTTGACAAGCTACTAAATGGACCTAATGGGATAGATGATGAAGAAACAAGTCAGAGGATAATAGATGAAGACACTCCAATAACTTGGTCAGAAGTCGAGCGAACTCTCCATGAGATGAAAAGTGGCAAGTCAGCAGAAGCTGACGAAGTTACAGCCGTCATGATTAAAGCTGCCGGTCCACCAGGGATACAATGGCTGTACAGAGTCCTCAGAGCAATACGGAGTGATAACCAAATACCGGAAGACTGGACAAAAGGGGTGATAATTCCTATCTTCAAGAAAGGGAACAGAAGGAAAAGTGAAAACTAAAGAGGTATTACCCTCCTATCCGATGGCCTCAAAATTATGGAAAAGATAGTTGAAGCTAGAGTACGAACAATATTAGAGCCCATCTTAGAAGAGGAACAACATGGGTTTAGGACTGGAAGAAGCACAACAGATCTAATATTTGCCTTGAGAATGCTGGTAGCAAATATTGGGAAAGAGGGAAAAACCTAATTATTGTGTTTATGGAGCTAGAAAATGCATAGGATAATGTTCCTAGATCAACTATCTGGAAAAGTCTAAAAAAACTTAAAATATCAGAGAACCTCGTTAGAAAGATCCAAATACTGTACAATAACTGCAAGAGCTGTGTCAATGTTGAGGATGGCTAGTCAGAATGGTTTAGTACAAGCAAAGGAGTACAACAAGGAAGTGTCCTTTCACCCCTTCTGTTCATAGCAGTAATGGATAACATCTTAAAAGAACTAAAGAGAACATTCAATAGAGATCTACAGGCACTGGTGTTTGCGGATGATGTGGCAGTATGGGATGAAACTGAAGAAGGAATACAAAACAAACTGAAAATATGGAATAATAAGTTTGAAGAATATGGAATGAAATTGAATAAAAAAATAAGCCGAAAGAATACAGACTGTCATATAAAATTACAAGACCACCAAGTTGAAGTTGTTGATCAATTCAGCTACCTGGGGAGCATAATTGCTAATAACGGTAGAAGTGAGTTAGAAATAATGAACAGAGTAACCAAGGAGCCAACTTCTACAGTACCGTGCGGGGCTTACTATTGGACATGAAGGTTCTCAGAAGAACAAAAATTGTCTTGTACAAATCATATCTCATTCCTATTAGTCTTGTGCAGTTCGCGAACGAACTAGTTCGGAGGAGCGCTCCCACGAGCGAACTACGCGAACTAATTCCCAGATCTCTCACTCCTTAGTTCGTTCAATCCTTTCCCAAAGACCAACTTTTGTTTTAGTTTATTATCTAAAACGTAACACAGTTTGCTGTGGACACATTTCACTGAAGAGACAGATATAAAAAAAAAAGAAAAAAAAAAAAGAAATGTAACTGTTAAACATTAATAATTATTGCAGAAGTCAAAAACGGAAATTTAACATGGAATGTGAAAACAAAACACACTTTGATCCCATTAACACTTAAAATACAACTATCAGTAACCACAACTATTATAACAAAGAAGAGAGCGCGTGAAGTAGCACTAGCAAAGCGAGCGAACGAGCTGTCTTTCTGGAATTCCAGAGCAGAGCGACCTAGTTCGCGAACTAAACACAGCGCTACCGCTCACGAACTAAACTGAGTGGTATTGTTCACGAACTAAATTGAGCGCTACCATTTGTGAACTAAACTGAGCGGTAACGTTCGCGAACTAAACTGAGCATTCTCGGTCGCGAACTATCACCATTCGCCGCTATGATTACCAACATTTTTTCGGTTAATGGTAGAATGTTTTTTTAGAATAACCTATTAAAATATAGTACACTTCAAAAATATAATATTTTACGAAAGAATAGAAAAGGATATTTTTTTTTACTATTTTATTTTTTAAGCTATATTTTTTTGCACTTCTTGCATCTTTAACAATTTTCTGTCTACAGTAAAATTGTAATATGCTTTATCGCTTTCAGTTGTTAAATTAATGTCGATCAAAAGCTCATTTTTACTAATGGAGTACTGCCCTTACTTTTACCTAGATTTCGTGTAATATTGTTATTTCAGAGTAAAGTTCGTTCACTTTGATACTCATTTTTTCTCATAAATTTAGAACCTCTAATATTGTCTCACAGCCATCAAATGAAACCTCATGTTTTAAATTTAATTTTTGGATTTTCTATAGCCAATTGCTTTAATTAAAATCTAACTATTTACTAAGATACTCCAGACTTTTGTCAACGAATACTGGAGCATTATTTTTAATATTATCACTTTCTGTGGAGAATTTGGCTTCTAAAGGCTTTTTCTTGTTTTCTTAACCAAAAAAACTGTATCTTTTACATTTTTCTAGTGCTGATTTTAAAGCTTACATAATATAATACTTATCCCAGTCTGGTTAACAGATTTGTGAAAGTTATGTAAAGAAATGACTTGCGAAATTCAAAAAGATTTTAACTTTTGTGTCTTCATCAGTTTCATTCGTCGCCAAAATATTGTGAATGCATGTTGGATTATCCTCCCCTACACTAATAAAAAAAATAGCTCAATGACTTCCAATTTACTGAAAATTTACGCACTTTTGTTATTGTTACCACTTTCTCATTCAAGGGTCACTGTCATTTTTATATGTCTAATTGTTAGGTAACACATTTGAAGTATTACTGTTACTTTTCTTAATAATAAAGGTAATATTGTTTCTGTCATATAGTACTTAACTTGTAGCCAATAGTAGAATTATATTTTGTTCATGATTTACAAAACTATATTTAAATAAAAAAAGCCGATTACTAATAAACGGGTATTTTATTTCATCAAAATAAACGCATTTATAATATTTTATAAGTAATGTTGTGTTGTGTTTGGGATTTAAGGGCGCGTCGATGTCGGGGTCATTAGTGCCTTTTATAAGTAATGTTTCTTCCATGAACTAATAAATAAATCCATTTAAAAAATTAATATTTACGAATGCATGTAAAGTAAATAGTAAAAACAGCACAGTTATTCAGTTTACCCATTTGTGAAAAGCACAATGAGCACTTTGGTTTATCGGCGGCAACTGATCATGCTAATGTCATTTTAAAGGGCTATTACTAAGCAATAACTTTTGTTAAGAAGGTCATATTAAATTCCATTTAGAAATGACAAAAAAAAATGATTATGTCCTAATAAAACTGACATAACAAACAAAATAGCGCATGCAGTAGCGGTAGCAAGGCGAGTGAACGATCTGTTTCTCTGAATTCGAGACGCGAACTAACGAACTAAAAGAGCGAACTAGTTCGCGAGGGAGCTGCAAACTAAACTGAGCGCTCTTCTTCTCGAACTATAATGCGCAAGTCTAATTCCTATTCTCACATATGCTTTGGAAACATACACACTAACATCAAGGGACCTTAGCAAGATCTAAGCATGTGAAATGAAGTTTCTTAGAACCGCCCTCCAGAAAACTAGACTTGACCACATAAAAAATGATGAGAGTAGATCAAAACTAGAACTAAGGGCATCCATGGAAGAGAGACTTAGGTCATCAAGACTTCGGTGGTTTGGGCATGTCAAGAGAATGACTAGTACAAGACTATCAAAAACTTATTTGGAAAAAAGGATAGTGGGCAAAAGGCCAGTGGGAAGACCATGAAGAAGATGGACAGACCAACTAAAGTAGGATGTAGAGAGAAGAGGCTGGAATTGGGAAACATCACGGACCGAGAAACTTTTCTGGATAGGAGACAGTGCAAGATGGTTGTCTACCAAGGCTCGTAAACCACACTCGGGAAACTGGAGATGGTCCCCAACGATAATGATGATTCACACTAATAATACGGCTTGTGGAAAATTAATGGGAGACAATGAATTTAGCAGATCATTCACACTAAGATAAATAGATACAGAGCACGAAAGTTAAACAAAAAGCTTCACCAACATTTTCATAAATACAAAAACAAGCATTGTGATGTAATGTTTATAGGGATATAAGATTTTATTTAGGATGATAATTCAGTTTAAAGATTTCATTTAAAGCACAAAGGAAGTTGTTAGTTGATGACATCATTATCCAAGAAAGGCACTTACATGCATTGGAAGCATATTTCAGGTAGGACAATAAAAAGATCTTTTTTAATAGATAAACAAAATTTAACTAATTTAATTTAATTGCAATGGAGCACACACTCCTGTGTCAATTTCCGTACACACCCATCTCCCTCCTTTCCTGCACCCGCCTACATTTGCCCTCTACAAATTTTAACTTTAAATCTTTCAATGTTTTTATGGCAACACACTGTCAGCATTGAGATAGACTTCATGATTAACATTTATGTATATTTTTTAGATCAGTAAATAAATTCAAATTTTAAATGGAGATATATACAAGGAAAAAAATTTGACCAAATGAAAGCTAAATTTAAAGGAATGTTTAAAGGATGAAGGAAGGAATCTTAGATATCATGCCTAAAGTTATGTCATACATACACCAGTACATAATTAAGGAATAGAAATTTATTAAAAGTGAAATAAGGATCATTAGAAAGAACAGAAAATTCCAAGAAGAATAGTGAAAAAACCATAATTAAATAAGCGAGTTATGTCTAATCAAAAGAATTTATTTCCTTGAAAGTAAGACAGGTGTGAGTCACCTTAATTAAACATAACAACCAAATGAAAATAGCCACAGAGCTAATCCATACACTAAATTAAAGAAGAAAGAAACTCAAGCCATTTGGTAGGAGTGGAGTAGCAAATACTTTTAATGTAATAAACAATTAAGTTATATTTTCAACTTTTCAGTTTTGAAATTTAATTATACCTAAACAAATAGAAATATCACAAAACGTCTTGTAGAGAAAAGTATGCAGAATAATCTAATTCATAAAATGGCCAAGTTTCAGCAAGATTGTATTAAAGACGATGATTGGGGATTCTGAGAATTTTTTGTGTTCCCATTTTTCTCCTTCAACCAGTCAGTGAAGGTAGCTTGTATGTGCCAGTCATCTCCATGATTTTACAGCTCTAACACTTGAAAAGTTTTACCAACTTTGACTTAAGTACAAGAAAATATTTGGCATAGTTTGGAATTTGAAAATATTCTACTGAATTCTGACCTGGAAAATATTCGGTGGCAACATGAAGTGAGGGCTGTTGTGAACTTAAGTAATGAAACTTTCTTCCCGTTACAACAGACCGTCTGCCCCTGTGACCTGGGTGGTTCTCCTATGCTTCTCTCTTTCAGAACATTTATTTTCTACAACATTGTATATTTATTTATTATTAATTATTGTATTAAAATTATGAATTATCTCAAGTGGGCTGATTCAACATCTGCATTGTTTTATATTGATGAAGCTGATTCTTCACTGCTTAATTATTCACATCACTTCTTCACTCACATTGTTTATTTGTTTAAAGGATTCACTTAGAATCATGCATCTCTGATTGCAAAAGTTTAATTTAATATGATCTGTTAAATTTACAGCTTTATCATTATTGTACATGGCTGTCAATGCAAAATCACATAGAAAACTGTCCCATTTCTCTTTATCAACTAGAAGCGTAATAATCAAACTTGCTTTTAATTTGAAACATTAGACCACGAATTGAATTTTGAATTATATAGTTGCTAACAGTTGGAATGAGTTACCAAGAGAAATGATGAATAATTTAAAGAATTTAAAGATAAAATTTGTAGAGGGCAAATGTAGGTGGGTGTAGGATAGGGGGAAGATGGTGGTATAAGGAAATTGCCACCGGAGCCTGTGCTCCATTGCAATTAAATTAAATAGATTTGCATCCTATACATGAATCTCGTCTTCAACAAAAATGATGGTTATCAACTCAAGCACATATGCAACAAATGTGTTCTTTTCCACTTTTACAAACTCAATTATTTTATGTAAAATAATTTGCTAATATCTGATTCTCTTGCATCTTGTTTAAACATAATCAATGGCTTACCACTACTAGCTAAAATGACATGACTTTGTAGACAAGTCGCTGCAGTATTAACACTTCAGATGTGCATCACAAACTTAATTACATTTTGCATCATCTGTGGATAACAAAATGTTTTCTTACAAAAAATCTGGTCACACTCTATACTTTGAAATAGTTAAATTTCTCCCAGTACCATTGATCTCTCAGTAGATCAGTTTTTACACAAATTACAAGAGTTCATTGCGCCTTTCTTAAACTTACAAATGTTTCACCCTTTTCAACATTTCACTACAGTGAAATATTCCACAGATTCAGCAATCCTATGTCTACTATAATATTTCAGCATTTATACATACATCTTACTACACATTAAACTACTTACATGAACCTAGTCGTGTCTGTTTTAACTTGTGATGCAACATTATGTAACATAGAAACATATCCCTATTTACGTCTGTCTCTTTCAGTTTATCACGTTCTTACAATAGACCTGAATATTGGCTTCAGGTGTTTGTTCTTCTAACTGTTTTGTGAGAGGCACGTTTGTTCAAGTGTTAAATAAGTCATCTGAAGACTAAATTAGTTCCATAACAGTTAAATTGTTATAGCTTAGTGACAACTAATAGTAATTTTTGTGAAATTGTTAACCCAGTAATTATTCTATGATGATAGTTATTTTGTACATATTTTGGAACTCTGCTTTAAGTTACTTTTGTTAATAATGTAAGCTGTGTATAAACATTTGCAGGTGATTTCAATGAAAGCACAAATTATCTGAAGAAAAGTGTTTGTATGGTGGATGCACAGTTTGGCGAAAGCAGTGTGGAGTTGGCGAATGAACTGCAAACGCTGTCTGATGTAATGCTGTGTGATCTGAGACAGAGTAATAACAACCAAACAGAATTTATGTAAGTAGTCATTAAGAACTGCTAAAAAATGCAGCATTTTTTAAAATTAACTTATAACTTATATGATGATGAAAATAAATTTTGACAAAAACTGACTGTAAAAATAAACACCATCATCCTGTTATGTACAAGCACTAGAATAACTGACTAGAATGAATAAAGTAATAAATTAATGTTGCTTAGTTGTGATGGAGTTTAAAACACATGGGGAGACTGGAAGAGCATATTAAGTGGCTTGAGAGTCAAATGCTATCTGGCCAGAGGAGGACAGAATCAGGTGATTCTCCAATAAAAAAAACTGCCACCAAAATAGATAACAACATGCTGGTGTAACGCATTTCATTATGTGACGTATAGTAAAGGAAGATGTAACTTCAAAAATGTAAAACGTATATACTGTTATCGTTTTTCGTCTATTAATTAATTACACAAGTTCGGACCAGGTCACCACCAACGGAATGTTGGAAAATGTTCTGAAATGTTTAGGTCAAAATCTGCTGCAAGACAACAAACACTTTTAATCGTCATCAATGCTTGCTGTGACCACCACTTTACAATTTGACCGTGAATTTTTATATCGTGACTTCGTATTTCCAAAGTTGCAGTTTCTTGCATTTGTTTACACTCCCACCAGCTCGATAATGAGTTGACCACCAACAGTTATTAATTACACAAGTTCACAAACATTGTTTCTCTCAACGAAGTGGCTGTCTTTTTTTTTCTGTATCACCGCCTACTTTCACTGTTCTGAACTGTTTAATATCCCGCACTAATTAACTCATACTTCGCATTATGTCGGAACCGCGCATAGCACACGACTCACCTCCCGGCAAACGCGCCCGCTCACTTTCGAGTCCTCCTCCTGACTGACCAAACTCGTCACATGACGCTTCAAGCACAGATATACCTTGTATTCTTACAAAGAGTTATTTTCTGTCAAAAATCTCAAGATATTTGGAAGGAAAATCCATTGTAAAATAAATTTATTACTTACTACACCCATATTTGTAGTATGGCAGCTACAAGTGTGTCACTATGAGTATGGCAAGAATCTGGTGATGGCCTTTCTGGACATTGAAAAGGTTTATGCCAGCTGAAGCAATGAGAAAATTCAGTGTAAATAAGGAGATAGTGGAAAGAGTGAAGGATATATGATAGGATTGTAAAAGCTGTGTCAAAGTTGCATTTGATGAGACCAGATGGTTTCTGTTGTAAAATAGACTAAAACAAGGAAATGCCCTGTCACTCCTGTTATTTATAGTGCTTATGGATGAAATATTGAAGAAGGTGGTGTACAACATTGGGGAAAGAAGAACACAGGTAAATGTTATTTGTTGATGTTCTACTAGTTTGGAAGAAAATGAAAGAGAAGTGCAAGATCAGCTGCATGTCTGGGAGAGGGTAATTGTGTCATATGACATGAAGTTCTCTGCAGGAAAGAATGAAGTAGTGACTACAAGAAAGAATAATGTGACAGATGCAGGCACTTGGAGGAGAGCAGTTGAATAAAGTTTAAAATATTTGGGAAGCTGGATTGAAGAAAATTGAGAAAACAGGATAGAGATAAATGACAGGAAAATGTTCAGATGGATTTTTTGAGAGTATTAGAGGCCTGATATGGAGCTGTGCCACAAAAGTGAAAGGAAGCAATCTAGAAGAACTACTTTGTGCCAATTTTAACATGTGGGTCAGAAAATTGGCGATGAAGGGGAGAGACAAAAGGAGAATACAAGCTTTTGGAAATTAAGTTTTAGAGGAGTAGAGTAGAAGTAAAGAGAAAGGACAGAACAAGAAATGAGAAACTCGGGAAGATAATCAAGGACAAACCATTACAACAAAGAATAGAGAAATCAAGATTACAGTGGTGTGATCACATGAAGAGAATTGGAGAGAAGATACCAAGAATGATGCTGGACACGAAGCTGAAGGGAAGAGGCTCAAAGGAATATCGAAATACAGATGGTGAAAGGTGTTTGTAATTGTATTGGAAAAATGAGGAGGAAATTGGCTTACAGAAGAAGAGAGATGGTGGACAGATAGGAAGATTTGACAATACTTTTGTTCCAAGCAGACCTGACAAGTGGTTGGAAGCTGCTCAAGATGCTGCTGATAACAATGACTACACCCATCAGTGAATTTTCTGTTGCAAAAAACTTGTATTGTACAAGTAAGTCTGTTGTTTATTTTAGATTTCTCCTGATATATATATATATATATATATATATATATATATATATATATATATATTAAATATTTATTTGCCATATTCTGTCACAGTAGTTGCTATAATGAACTAAGTGCAGTTACTGTATAAAAAAGATGGTTTAATTTTTTAAATAAATATACCATGGTTAAAAACAGTCATTTCTTGTAGTCATTAATTTAATTCAGTTTATATTTGTTTATTTTTCAGGAGGAAAATAAAAGAAGTAGAGGAATGTGTAGAAAGGACAAAAAATATACTACAACTGAATTATGGTAGTTGGACAAAGGTATTCCAAGAAGTATTGCAAAAAGAAAAAGAAATATTTGTTCTGCAAAAAACCTTTAGTGAATTGACATGTCAAACAAAACAATAAAGATTTGCACAGGAGGATGTGTTTTATTTTTTACCTAACTGTAGAATTAAAGCTTTTCTTGAATGATTGCCATTTATATACAAAAACAAACTTGCTGAATGCATAAGAATGGTAGTTTTTGACAGTTACACTTAGAGAAGTGGAATTTTCATGATTTGAGACCTGGGTAGCGGATGAAATGTTTCCAACCTGGCAGTGAAAGAATGTGTTTTCTAGTTCAAAAATACAATCGCTTTTGTACAAACGAGGGTTGAACAAATACAAACGGGGCTAATCCAATGACTGGATTCCACTAATGGGTGTGACTGTGAAGGTATAAAACAGTGGTCCCCTACAGGGGCATTGATGATCAACAACCACCCCTGCTTTCCCAGTACTGTATTCGGCTTTCAGGACTGCATCAAAGAAGTTTTTAATTGCATTCCTATGATCATTTGTAGCCAAAAGAGGATTTAGCATAGTGAGAAGTTTACTAGTGATAAAAAGAAACAGATTATCAACAGTGAAACACTGATTTAACATTTCTAATGACAACACAGTGAATATCAAAAAATTAGGATAATTACACCAAATCAGCACTCTAATAATATTTTTTATAATATGAATTTGTTAATCAAACTGAACAATATACCAATATTGTAAATATGTTTTAATAAAGTAATTTTATAAATCTGTCCTTGTTTTTCTATATACGATATCAAACATGTCACCTAAGAGGGGCACAACCGAAGCGCTGTTACAAAAAAAGTTGGAGCACTTTGTTACTTTATTTATTACAAGGATGGGAATCTCTCTGTGTGTGTGTGGGTGGGTGGTTTTTTTTTCTGATAAGGGGACTATTACGTTCTTGGATGATTTAATGACTTCTCGTCCTGTCGACGTTCGCCATATTACGATCTTTGGTGGTTTAATTACTATATTGATTAATTAAAAAGTCCACCAAAAAGGTTATGTTGAAGATTGGTTTATTCTTTTGAAAACAAAGTCAGCGCTATTCATATGAATAGATACAATACAGAGATGCACTTCTGAACAGTCGCAAAGATAAAACTAACTGGATGAATGAATGAAACTCTCTGTAACACTGAATAAATGAATGATGTCAACTAACTAACTAACTGCTCTGTCCAGCCGATCTGTTTATATAGTCTCTATCGAAATTACGAGAATTCTTCAAAGGCATCCGCCCGATATTTCTCGATCATTAACAATCACTCAAACAATCAAACATATTAAAAACAATCGGAATTAATTAACAACATTACAAAATGATCAGAAGTGGTAATTAGAGATACTTAAATACAAAATTATTTACAGAAATCCTTTCAGACTGTAGAAAATTTAATTTAATTTATTTTAATTTAATTTAATTGCAATGGAGCACAGGCTCCGGTGGCAATTTCCCTACACAGCTATCTTCCCCCTATCCTGCACCCACCTACATTTGCCCTCTACAAATTTTTTCTTTAAATTCCTTCAAAGTTTTCGGTAAATTATTCATCGTTTCTCTTGGTAACTCATTCCAATCCCTGACACCCTTACCTAAAAAAGAGAATCTTCCTACACCCTTGTGCCTGAAATCGAGTGCCAGCTTGTGGTCATGGTCAAAAATTGTCCTGTAGACATCGTAACTTACATTAATACATGGAATTACAAACATTTAAGAAATTCTCTTGCACCATTCGGTTCTTAAACATATTAAATGGACTTTAAATAAATTTCTTACATAAAACAAAGTCTATATACACTGATTTACAAGAAATTACAAAACAAACATACCAGATCATATTCAAGCAAACTTTAGCTCACTACAAATACTTCATACAGTACAATACTATTCAAAATTCAGGTATGAGGGCTGTTACAGGACGGTAGGCAAAAATATATTGGAAACCTTAACCCTTTGCTCGGCGTTTGGAAATGCAGGGAAATTTATAATTTCAGTTATATATTTGTATAAAGGTACTTGAAATTAAACACACATATTTTTCTCAAATTTTATTGGAACTCTAAGTACTAATTACAAAACCGGTACTGAATGTACCGTCATGGACTTTGTGTATCACAGGATGTACAAAAATAGTAATTGAAATCAATTATGTTCATATTAATATGACATGCTTGCCTGATGATATTCAACAAAACAATTTTTTTTCTCATTCATACACAAAAAGACATTGCAGTGGGAACATTTGGAATGAGGGTTAGACTGTATCTTCTTCGTACTGCATACTTTACATCTTTCTGTTTTCTAGAAACAAAGGCCAGTGTATATCTCTATTTCCCAATCTTACATCTCTTATTGTGGAATAGTCTGACTTGCGTAGTTTGTAGGGACAAGGGCTTAGTGAAGTATCTGTAGGTGACCTTTTCTTCTTACCGTTATCCTTCATAGTCATCAACCCCTGTGCAACTGATCTTCTGAGCCCTCTTACAGAAGCTTTTTCAAATTTCAGGCCATTTATGGTACAGACATTGATAAAAGCAATATCCAGAACTCCCCAAAATAAAACTGTGCCACTATTTCGGTGATATTCTAACACTGTATGAAGGTCTCATCCGATCAGCAGTATTAATCCCTCCCATGATTATATTGTAGTCCTGGATGACTCTTGGGCATGAAACTGTCGACTTCGACCCATCCTTTTATTTGCGTGTAACAGTGTTTCCTCGCTGCCATGAAATTTTGACATGGAATATATGATCTTCCTTTCCTTCAATTTCCAGTAGACAATGTCTAGCTTTGAAAATCTATGGTCATATTCTCCTCTTTTTAGTTTGCCATCAGCAGCTAAGTTGTTAGGAAGCCCTTGCAGTTGGACCTAATTGTCCCACAAGGAAAAGTTCTTTCAGTTTTTCTAATAATGAAACAGATGAAAAATAATTATCAAAATAGATAACATTGTCTTTCCTCCATTCTTGTTCAGTTAGTTCTAAACCCACTCTTTCAACTAATGAATAATCCGAGAATTTTGCAGTAAATTCTTCATCTCTGCCTCGATGAATTATAAACGTCTTGATAAAACCTCTTTGATCAGCAAAACACCATAATTTATAACCTCTCTTTATGGGTTTCATGGGTAAATGTTGCTTTAAGTACAGATCTGCCTTTTAATTTTATCATCAACTCATTTCTCTAGTCCCATGGTAACAATCTTGAAATATTTTATTGTTCTATAATTGGTCTAATCTTGTACAATTTATCTCTGCAGTGTAGTTCTTCCTTCTTGATAATCAGAACTTTTTTTTAATAGCATACAAATTGCTTTGATACAGAATATTATCTACATGGCATCAATCAAGATTAGAAATATATCTGTGGGGGCAATACAACTAGCAAAATATTGTTCAACCAGTCCAGTATTTGCAGAATAGTCTGGTAAATATGTATCCTTATAAAGTTTTTTCGTCTACGATTTGGCTTTGTAACTGTTGTTAGTAGATATTGCTTATGAGCTGCTGTACTGATGTCAGGCAATTCATTTTTTTGATGAGGCGTTTGAGATTGGCAGTTACCTGGTCTAGATTTGATACTGATTGTTGTCCTTCATTGTCTGCTTCATCTATGGGTGAATGCTGAGCTGTGCTTAGAGTACTTTCCAGCACTACTTCAAAAACTTCAGTGTCTCTCAGTGTTGGTCGTTGTCTATCACTGAAATTTTTATTAGATTCCTCAAGATCTAAATCTGCATTGTATTCTGGGAGATCTTCTAAGAGAAGAGCTTCAATCAGAGCGTATTTCTTGGAAATATCCATTTCAAAATATCTAAAACAATGGTAAAACCCATTACATACTTGCTAAATCTATTTACCAATATTTTGCATAAAAGAAACCAGAAGTCCCTGACGGTACTTATTAGTCCTCATCAGTTTTTCTCAATTATTTAGTAAAGAAACAAGAAAAACACATTTTATAGGTAAAATATATGTGGTTAAATGCTCAAACTAAAAGAATAATAACAGAAATTGGCACTTGCCAAGTTAATTCTGATCTAAAAGGGCATTGTAATGTAGCACTCATTACTCTCGTCAATACACTACCATGCTCCAACTTGGAAATTTCATGTGGTATTTAAAAAGAAATGGTCATTGCCTGATGTAATAGTACAACAATGGATCAACAGGCTTAACAATGCAATGCACAATGGTATTGTTGAATTATATGGTGATATACATAGTGGTACTAATTTGTACCATCAGGGAGGAAAGGGCTAAGTCTAAAACACACCAATCTTCAGCTACTATCACCTTTTCATTTGACTCAAAAATATTTTCCAGCCATAAATTTCTTTAGATTTGGCTATGCTTAAAGTCAAAGGAAGCCAAATCTGGCGGACAGGTTATTCCAAAAATTTGCACAGAATTTTCCCATAGTTAAAGCACCTTTGTGGGCAAGTGCATTGAAAGATATTGTTTTCCTTTTTTTTGTGAATCAGGTCTGTACTCTCAGACTTTTTCATCCAGTTGGTACAGAACGTTTGAGTTGTTGTTTAATCCTTTTCCATGTTAATAAGAAAACAATCTTTTTCATCCCAGAAAACACATGCAAAGACTTTATTAGTTAAATCAACTTTGCATCTTATGGTGCAGTCACCAGCTTCCATCAACTGCTGTAATTTCCGTTTCATATTGAGTAGTTGACCCACGTCTTATCCATACTAACAAATCGGCACACAAAAGTGATAGAACTCTTTTTAAAATGGTCCAAGCATTGTTGAAGAATTCATTTTTGTATTTGATTTTGGTCAGTATTTAATACATTTGGCACCTATCATGCACAAAATTTTCTTGATGTAAAATGTACTGTACCCTTTCTTCTGATATACCAAGTCTCAGACACATCACACATTTAATTTAATTGCAATGGAGCACAGGCTCTGGTGGCAATTTTCCTACACCCCCATCTTCCCCCTATCCTGCACCCACCTACATTTACCCTCTACAAATTTGACCTTTAAATTCTTTCGTTTTCGGTAAATTATTCATCATTTCTCTTGGAAACTCATTCCAATCCCTGACACCCTTACCTAGAAAAGAGAATCTTCCCACACCCTTGTGCCTGAAATAGAGTGCCAGCTTGTGGTCTTGGTCATCTTTTCCCTACCATGCACTACTTTTCATACCTACTCCAATATTTTTCCATTCCTCATCGCCAGTATACGCCCCGTACACTCCCCCTGTCTTGCAATGAATCCCATTCCAGCTCCTTTATCATATCCATCACTGATTGCATTCTGTGATAATTTCCAGAAACAAACCTAGCAGCCCTTTTTGGCACCCTCTCCAATTCCTTGTCGATTGTCCAATACCATACTGTGCATCTTCTCAATGCTGTTTTTTTAAACTGCCTTTTATGTTACCAGGGAAAATTCAGGTAGATCGAAGTATAGCACAATGCGATCATAATAATTTTATGCTATAGAGTAACATTTCAGTTGAGTGCTGACTGCCCCACTGATTGTGTTATTTTTAAAGCCACTATCACACCACAATAACATAATACGGTGTGGAACAACTGCTGTTTCTCTTATAAACCTTGTTAAGTCTAGTCTATACAAAATGGTTCTTCATTATCTTGAAGTTCGGATTTTCACAGAAATGCCTCAAATTCTTCTTAAATGATGCTATGATAAGAGTTTGTGTTTAACCTTTCTAATGCTAAAACAATATTTTTTAACTTCTTTGATGTTTTTATTGTATTTGCCAAATATCATTTGTAATCAGTCCAGTCTTTCTGCATCTAATCTGTTCTGATTTTTGAAGTTAAACTTCCGGTGGTTTGAGATCGAGGCTTTCACGGCGTATCGATGAGATGTAGTCTTCACGGGTTTTCCACCATATGTTGTTGAAATGCAACAACGAGCTTTCGGCGGCTGACTCTGCTGCCATCTTCAGGTTGGATGTTGTGCAGGGAGAACCAGAGCTGCAGTGGTGATGTCTCACCTCCGCGCGCCCTTATAAGGCCTGACCTCTCCCCTCTACTCGCAAGATACGAGACTACCTCCGGCCCGTGAAGGATGACTTGGGATTGATGACTTCAGGGGTTTACAGGATACCATGTCAGTGTGGCAAGAATTATATTGGTCAGACGATCCGGACCATCAAGGCTCGGGTGGCCGAACATGAACGCAACATCCGCATGTTCCAAATAGATAAATCTGCAGTCACCCAGCATGTTATTGAAAACGGCCACAAAATGGACTTCGGTAATGTAAAGGTACTGGCCAATGTTTTTTCTACTGGGTGTCAGTCATCAAAGAAGCAATAGAAATACGGCTGGATAACAACACAGTCAACAGAGATATGGGTCTTTGGCTCAGTGACGCGTGGAAGCCGGCTCTGTCCCTTCTGAAACATTCACCCTGCAATCAGAGAGGTAGTGAGGCGTCGCCGGAAAATGTTTCCGGCGTGCTGGGGTTGGCTACGACAGCCGCTCCGCCAGCCAATCAACGACGAGTGCAAGACGGCTGTCGCGGGACGGAGTGAGTGGAGGGGAGAGGTCAGGCCTTATAAGGACACACGGAGGCCAGACATCGCCAGTGCAGCTCTGGTTCTTCCTGCACAATATCCAACCTGAAGATGGCGGCAGAGTCAGCCGCCGAAAGCTCGTTGTTGCGTTTCAAACAACATACGGCGGAAAACCCGTGAAGACTACATCTTTCCAGTGGTTTGTTCAACATTATTTAATTTGAAATATTATTTTTCACTTAATTTTTTTTTTTTGGTAATTAGCTTCTTCAATTATCTTGGGACATGAAACAGTGCAGCGTATACAATTGAACATGCAGTTGAGTAATGCACTACTGCTTCACATTTAACTTCTTGATAAATTGAGGAGTAGATTTAAATAGCTTGAAACATTTTTCCATGTGCAGTTTAGAGATATAATATAAGTGTCATAACTTCTTAGTGAAGTGGGAGGATGAATGAACAAAATAAGACTTAATCGGAGATCATGATTTCATATTCAGATATGGGAATAACTTGTTCATAACAGGCGGGGATTTAAATCTACCATGTTTTAAATGGAATGGATGGGGCAGAGAATTAGCAAACATATTAAATAAGGGAAGCAGGGTTTACACAACTGGCAGAACAAAATACAAGGGGATTCTATTGTGAATGTTTTCTTAAAGCCTGTTGAAAATTATGTAGTGTCTCTTGTGACTTAGGGAATAGGTGATTATGAGACAGTTGTGATGGACATCAGAAGTTTCAGGAAATCGGTAGCCAAAGAAGAGGGAGGTTATGGCAAGAATTTCAGAAATGAGGAATCTTAGGAGAGAGGTTCATTTTGTGTGAAAGGCACTAGTACATTGGAAAATTAGCAGAAACACTTCAAAGAAAGTGGAAGTGGAAAAAAAAATTACTGTCCCAAAAACAAAAAGTTAGCAGGAGCAAAAGAATCTGCTTACTACATGTGAGGAGGTTGGTGAGAAGGGAGCATAATAGATTAAAGAAGAAACGAGGTAAAAAGAGTATGTATGCAAACAACAGGGGAATTAATCACAACAAAGAGAGAAGGTATGAAAAAATATCACAGCTGGGAAGGTAACACTCAATGATGCAACAAGAAATTTGTATAGCTGGTGTTAGAAACGTTAGAAGAAAGTTATTCAGACATTAAGATGGAAAAAGAAGTTACAGAAAAATATAACACTGGTTGAGATACTGTTTTGGTGATTTAACAGATTATCACACAGGAAACAAATGGGTAATTAGCTGAAGAGAATCATTCCCATTAGCAGTGGCAGATTCAGGATTTTCGTTTGAGGGTGGGGGGAGGGGGGGGCTTTTGACTTGTGCGAGACAAGGGTAGCCTTTATAGGAGGAGGGGGGGCCGATGACAGAAAATCTCATGTCAACATTGCTGCCCTTTATAAAGAATGTAGAGCAATAAAAAAAAGGTCCTCAAAATATCGTAGGGAGTGATGCCTTTTTTTTGGGGGGGGGGGGGTGGCTTGAGCCCTTAGCTCTCCCCCCTGCCTGTTAGTAAAAAATTGCACGTACTAGGAAATTAGGAATAGTCCTCAGGGTTTTATGAGAGCTACATAGTTTAAAAAAAATGTAAAGCACTTGATATAAGTAATATTACCACAAATGTGTTGAAGATAGGTGGCAAAGACATTGTACCAAACCTGAAAGTATTATTTGCTTTTAAATCTGGAAAATTTCTGTATTCCAGAGTACTGGAAATGTAAAGCAGTGCAAATGCATAAGGGCAGGGGAAACAAATAGGTTCATTGGTGGGCTGGTTGATGGAAAGTTTGTAGCCAGTTATAGGATATAGAAAAGGTTATTCAGACAAATTTCTGTTAGTAGGTTATTTCAGATGGAATAGTCAAGGGAGGACAAGTAAATATTGTGGCACTGGTTCTATCTAACGCATTTTACAGAGTTAGTCTAGAATGGTTGTAATAAGGTGAAAACGATTGGAATAAGCCAAGATGAAACTTTCTTGGTGAAGGAAGCAAAGAGTCAGTGTTGGTAATGCAATATCAATTGAGATTTATGTGAGAATAGGTGGTCCATAGTGTAGTATGTTGGCCAAAATGATTCTGTTGTTGATCTAAACTCTTAGGTTAGCCTGGTTTCTGATGACATAATAGCAGGATTACACTGAGAGAGGACTGTGGGCAAATACAAAGGGGTTTAGACAAGATACCAATTTGATTGGATAGGCATAGTGAAGAGAAATGCCAAGAAGAATTAACTTATCAAGTAGACAGATATAAAGTTATAGGTTTTGTATGTTTTAGTGGAAAGTGAATTGGCTGTAGAAGAATAAAAAAGGTAAATACCTGAGAATATCAATTGACAATAAATAACTGGACAGGTAACACTGAGGGGGTTGTAAATAAAGGGTTCAAAGTATTGCATCTTTTGGGGAGGATGTACCAAGGAAGTAAGAGATTGGTTACAAAATTTTGTTATACCATGTTCCCCTGACCTTGCTACTCACTTCGCCACCCCCCCTCCCCCTCCCTTCCTAATTTTCCGAGTTGTGGGATGTGTCCAGGTAAGCAAGTGGCAAATTTCCTCTTCGCATGTAGGGGTAAGGGCAGTGGAGTAGAGTAAAGCAGACTGACCTTGAGCCGTCTATGTTAACAGAACAGCTAAGGGCTCGTGAGTCTGTTGGACCCACGTTGTAGGTACCAAATACTAGAGTTTGAGGTGAAAAGATGTATTGGGGAGTCATTGCAGGATAAAGGTTAGTAAAGAGAATCGTGAGCAAGGTACTAGGCATATACCAGTGAAGAGGTCTGGGTAAATATTGGTTGAAGATTTAGAGACAGCATGTGGAAGGGAAAGAGGACCATTGATATCAATTGAAAATTTATTGTAGACTTAAGAGGGTAAGAAAGTTTATGTTTGTTGATAGGGTAGTGAAGGATAGAACAAATTACCTAAATAGTTAATGAACACTAACTCAAAGTGTTAAGCTAAAAACTGAAATTAGGTATGCAAAGAAATTCCCACCTGGGCATTAGCTCCATTCTTCCACTGAAATGCAAATAAGGAGTACAATCCATTTCCAGCTAATAACTATTATTAAAAGTTGCCATTCTCAGCTGAACATTACATATTCAATTAAATACACAACACAAATTTTTTTATATACAAATTTATTCTTTAACAAGCAATACAGCACCAATCTTAATTATTTGAAATTAAATTCAAAGCAGGTCAGAGTTGGAAAGATGATTTTACACACTTGAAGAAATAGTAAGTTTGTTTACTTCATACAGTCACATCAGTCTTATATCATCTGATACCCGTGTATCGGTATAAACTTTGCAAGTAACAAGCTAGCATTAAACATCCGATGTGAGAAAATTTAATAGCAATTGCCTAATTTACCACACTCCATGCATTCTATTTTTCAAAAGAATGAAACATAAGCAAGCACACACTGCAAATGATTAAAATATTTTTCTGTTTGAACTACACAGGAAAAAGATTCCTAATGCCCATCAGTCAGGTTTAATGTATTACTAATTTAAATTATTTTCAAAGCTCTCATAGCCCACAACAAAGTTCTCAGTGCTTACTTACTACACCAATGTTGATAAATATTTTTATCTACATTAAAATTAAGAAATTCTTATGCAACTTATTAATACTTTCAAACTGAAAAACATGATATGCGTGTTTTTCAGTTTAACATGGAAATTTCCTACATTTTCAGGAAGAATATGTGTCACAAGCTGTTCGTATACAAACATCTTTTGTAACTGAGGATGAAATTAAATCTTGATATTATCGAGAACAGTTGTTGTTATACAGTGATCTACAGACCTCCAGGAATGATTCATAAATTTGGAGGACATTTTCATTCTTATCATATAGAAGTCTTCAAAATATCTCACAGTTCAAAAATCTAAGCATGTACAGACAAAATGGATATATATATATATATATTATATATATATATAATATGAATAACTAAGGAAGGATAGGGAAATATGACCCAACACTTACCAGAGATGAAGGCGGCTGGGACGACGAACAAAAAACAAACACAAGAGAAGCGCAATATTTCGGCCTACAGCAGCCTTAAACGTGCAGAAGGTGAAGCACCAGGCGGCATCACATGTGTACACATAGACGGCCGACTGGTGAATGGCGTGTCAGGCGCAGATGGTAGTTTAGGTGGAAAGGGGGGGGGGGGGAGAGTAAGCTCAATATTGGATCGATACTGATGACGATATGTTATTATTGAAAGAGGTGAATAATAACTGGGTGGGGAGATATATATATATATAACTACAAGTGAAAAGTAAAATAAATGTAAATAGCATGGATAATAGTAAATACAGAAATACAAAAATGTAAATGGTATAGATAATAAGTGCTGGGTCTGGTGGGCAGAGTTTATTGGAGATTGAGGCCAGGAGGATGTCTGGTGTCAAGGATATTCTGGTAGGCTAGTTCCCATCTACGAAGTTCAGAGGGGGTCGTGTTGTTAGGGAAAACTCTGATTGCCCTAACTGAAAAACAGATGTTCAAATTATTGATTTTGTGGGAACTGGCATGTTTTGCAACTGGATGGGCCTCATTGTGTATAAACTGTCTGCCTGTGGCCATTCATTCTGATAGCTAGGGGATTGGTTGTGAGGCCTATATATGACTGGAGCAATGGAGGCATGTCAGTTGGTATATGAGGTGTGTTGTCATGCAAGTAGCATGACCAATGATAGGGAATGTTTCACCTGTGTAGGATTGGAGTAAGTGGTAGTGGCTGGGTGCATGCTGCATGTTTTACAACGGGGTCTATTGCATGGGAATGAACCCTGTGGCAGTCTGGGAATTACTTGGGAGTACTTGTGACCAAGATATACTTAAATTTGGTGGTCTGCTAAAACATGTGCGAGGGGCAGTGGGTAGAATTTTATGGAGGAAGGAATGTAGGAAATCATGTCCACGGCGAAGGATTAGGTTAATGGACTCGAGACCAGGGAAGTACTGAGTGATGAAGGCGGGGCTGTGTATCAAGGGGTACTGACTTGGAGTGGCTGTGTAAAGGAAGGGCTATGGCACGGGAGATTTGTTTGTGTACTAAGTCAGGAGGGTAGCTACGGGAGATGAGAGCTCCAGACAGGTTTTCTGTGTATTGGGAAAGAGATTGTTCATCAGAGCAGATTCGCCTGCCACGGAGGGCCAGACTGTAAGGAAGGGAACGTTTGATGTGCAAGGGATGACAACTGTTGAAATGAAGATATTGCTGCAGATTAGTCGGTTTGATATGAACAGAAGTATGTAGGCGCCCGTTATGCAAGGAAACGTCAACATCAAGAAAGGTAACATGAGTATGGGAGTACGTCCAAGTAAAGTTGATGGAGTGGTTGTTTAGGGAGTTGAGGAAGTCTATTAGATGATGCTCATCGTGGGTCCAGATCATAAAGATGTCATCTATGTATCTGAACCACACAAGAGTTTAATGGGAAGATTGTTGAGGAATCGTTGTTCCAGACGCCCAAGAAAAGGTTTGCATAGGATGGTGCCATGCGGGTGCCCATTGCAGTACCACGTATCTGGTGGTAAATTTGTGAGTTAAAGGAAAAGTAGTTGTTAGACAGGATGAGGTTAGCCAAGGAAATGAGGAAGGATGTCTTGGGGAGGCTGTCGGGAGGTCGCATTTCCAGGAAGTGTTCCATGGCGCTGAGGCCCTGTCTGTGAGGGATGTTGGTGTAAAGGGAAGAGACATCTATGGAGACAAGGAAGGAGTCAGTGGTAGAGGATGGGGACTGTGGAAAGTCGTTCAAGGAGTGTGGGGTGTCTTTAATGAATGAAGGAGGTCCTGTGCAAAAGGCTCGATGTGCTGATCCCAAAACTGGAAATCCGGGGAGACCTATAGTTGCGGCTTATGGGTCTCCTACAGAACGGATTTCAGCTTTTGTGGATCAGCACCTCCAGCCTTTTGTACAGGACCTCCCTTCATTCATTAAAGACACCCCACACTTCCTTGAACGACTTTCCACAGTCCCCACTCCTCTACCACCTGACTCCTTCCTTGTCTCCATAGATGTCTCTTCCCTTTACACCAACATCCCTCATGGACAGGGCCTCAGCTCCATGGAACACTTCCTGGAAATGCGACCTCCCGGCAGCCTCCCCAAGACATCCTTCCTCATTTCCTTGGCTAACCTCATCCTGTCTAACAACTACTTTTCCTTTAACTCACAAATTTACCACCAGATACGTGGTACTGCAATGGGCACCCGCATGGCACCATCCTATGCAAACCTTTTCTTGGGCCGTCTGGAACAACGATTCCTCAACAATCTTCCCATTAAACCTCTTGTGTGGTTCAGATACATAGACATCTTTATGATCTGGACCCACGATGAGCATCATCTAATAGACTTCCTCAACTCCCTAAACAACCACTCCATCAACTTTACTTGGACGTACTCCCATACTCATGTTACCTTTCTTGATGTTGACGTTTCCTTGCATAACGGGCGCCTACATACTTCTGTTCATATCAAACCGACTAATCTGCAGCAATATCTTCATTTCAACAGTTGTCATCCCTTGCACATCAAACGTTCCCTTCCTTACAGTCTGGCCCTCCGTGGCAGGCGAATCTGCTCTGATGAACAATCTCTTTCCCAATACACAGAAAACCTGTCTGGAGCTCTCATCTCCCGTAGCTACCCTCCTGACTTAGTACACAAACAAATCTCCCGTGCCATAGCCCTTCCTTCACACAGCCACTCCAAGTCAGTACCCCTTGATACTAACCACTTCATCACTCAGTACTTCCCTGGTCTCGAGTCCATTAACCTAATCCTTCGCCGTGGACATGATTTCCTACGTTCCTTCCTCCATAAAATTCTACCCACTGCCCCTCGCACATGTTTTAGCAGACCACCAATTTAAGTAAATCTTGGTCACAAGTACTCACCAAGTAATTCGCCCAGACTGCCACAGGGTTCATTCCCATGCAATAGACCCCGTTGTAAAACATGCAGCATGCACCCAGCCACTACCACTTACTCCAATCCTACAACAGGTGAAACATTCCCTATCATTGGTCATGCTACTTGCATGACAACACACCTCATATACCAACTGACATGCCTCCATTGCTCCAGTCATATATAGGCCTCACAACCAATCCCCTAGCTATCAGAATGAATGGCCACAGGCAGACAGTTATACTAACAATGAGGCCCATCCAGTTGCAAAACATGCCAGTTCCCACAAAATCAATAATTTGAACATCTGTTTTTCAGTTAGGGCAATCAGAGTTTTCCCTAACAACACGACCCCCTCTGAACTTCGTAGATGGGAACTAGCCTACCAGAATATCCTTGACACCAGACATCCTCCTGGCCTCAATCTCCAATAAACTCTGCCCACCAGACCCAGCACTTATTATCTATACCATTTACATTTTTTGTATTTCTGTATTTACTATTATCCATGCTATTTACATTTATTTTACTTTTCACTTATAGTTATATATATATATCCCCACCCAGTTATTATTCACCTCTTTCAATAATAACATATCGTCATCAGTATCGATCCAATATTTGAGCTTACTCTCCCCCCCCCCCCCTTCCACCTAAACTACCATCCTGCGCCTGAGACGCCATTCACCAGTCGGCCGTCTATGTGTACACATGTGACGCCGCCTGGTGCTTCACCTTCTGCACGTTTAAGGCTGCTGTAGGCCGAAATATTGCGCTTCTCTTGTGTTTGTTTTTTGTTCGTCGTCCCAGCCGCCTTCATCTGTGGTAAGTGTTGGGTCATATTTCCCTATCCTTCCTTATATATATTATATATATATATATATATATATATATATATATCCATTTTGTCTGTACATGCTTAGATTTTTGAACTGTGAGATATTTTGAAGACTTCTATATGATAAGAATGAAAATGTCCTCCAAATTTATGAATCATTCCTGGAGGTCTGTAGATCACTGTATAACACAACTGTTCTCGATAATATCAAGATTTAATTTCATCCTCAGTTACAAAAGATGTTTTGTATACGAACAGCTTGTGACACATATTCTTCCTGAAAATGTAGGAAATTTCCATGTTAAACTGAAAACACGCATATCATGTTTTTCAGTTTGAAAGTATTAATAAGTTGCATAAGAATTTCTTAATTTTAATGTAGTATAAAAATATTTATCAACATTGGTGTAGTAAGTAAGCACTGAGAACTTTGTTGTGGCTATGAGAGCTTTGAAAATAATTTAAATTAGTAATACATTAAACCTGACTGATGGCATTAGGAATCTTTTTCCTGTGTAGTTCAAACAGAAAAATATTTTAATCATTTGCAGTGTGTGCTTGCTTATGTTTCATTCTTTTGAAAAATAGAATGCATGGAGTGTGGTAAATTAGGCAATTGCTATTAAATTTTCTCACATCGGATGTTTTAATGCTAGCTTGTTACTTGCAAAGTTTATACCGATACACGGGTATCAGATGATATAAGACTGATGTGACTGTATGAAGTAAACAAACTTACTATTTCTTCAAGTGTGTAAAATCATCTTTCCAACTCTGACCTGCTTTGAATTTAATTTCAAATAATTAAGATTGGTGCTGTATTGCTTGTTAAAGAATAAATTTGTATATAACAAAAATTTGTGTTGTGTATTTAATTGAATATGTAATGTTCAGCTGAGAATGGCAACTTTTAATAATAGTTATTAGCTGGAAATGGATTGTACTCCTTATTTGCATTTCAGTGGAAGAATGGAGCTAATGCCCAGGTGGGAATTTCTTTGCATACCTAATTTCAGTTTTTAGCTTAACACTTTGAGTTAGTGTTCATTAACTATTTAGGTAATTTGTTCTATTCCTTCACTACCCTATCAACAAACATAAACTTTCTTACCCTCTTAAGTCTACAATAAATTTTCAATTGATATCAATGGTCCTCTCTTCCCTTCCACATGCTGTCTCTAAATCTTCAACCAATATTTACCCAGACCTCTTCACTGGTATATGCCTAGTACCTGCTCACGATTCTCTTTACTAACCTTTATCCTGCAATGACTCCCCAATACATCTTTTCACCCTCAAACTCTAGTATTTGGTACCTACAACGTGGGTCCAACAGACTCACGAGCCCTTAGCTGTTCTGTTAACATAGACGGCTCAAGGTCAGTCTGCTTTACTCTACTCCACTGCCCTTACCCCTACATGCGAAGAGGAAATTTGCCACTTGCTTACCTGGACACATCCCACAACTCGGAAAATTAGGAAGGGAGGGGGAGGGGGGGTGGCGAAGTGAGTAGCAAGGTCAGGGGAACATGGTATAACAAAATTTTGTAACCAATCTCTTACTTCCTTGGTACATCCTCCCCAAAAGATGCAATACTTTGAACCCTTTATTTACAACCCCCTCAGTGTTACCTGTCCAGTTTATTTATTGTCAATTGATATTCTCAGGTATTTACCTTTTTTATTCTTCTACAGCCAATTCACTTTCCACTAAAACATACAAAACCTATAACTTTATATCTGTCTACTTGATAAGTTAATTCTTCTTGGCATTTCTCTTCACTCTATGCCTATCCAATCAAATTGGTATCTTGTCTAAACCCCTTTGTATTTGCCCACAGTCCTCTCTCAGTGTAATCCTGCTATTATGTCATCAGAAACCAGGCTAACCTAAGAGTTTAGATCAACAACAGAATCATTCATTGGCCAACATACTACACTATGGACCACCTATTCTCACATAAATCTCAATTGATATTGCATTACCAACACTGACTCTTTGCTTCCTTCACCAAGAAAGTTTCATCTTGGCTTATTCCAATCGTTTTCACCTTATTACAACCATTCTAGACTAACTCTGTAAAATGCGTTAGATAGAACCAGTGCCACAATATTTACTTGTCCTCCCTTGACTATTCCATCTGAAATAACCTACTAACAGAAATTTGTCTGAATAACCTTTTCTATATCCCTATAACTGGCTACAAAACTTTCCATCAACCAGCCCACCAATGAACCTATTTGTTTCCCCTGCCCTTATGCATTTGCACTGCTTTACATTTCCAGTACTCTGGAATACAGAAATTTTCCAGATTTAAAAGCAAATAATACTTTCAGGTTTGGTACAATGTCTTTGCCACCTATCTTCAACACATTTGTGGTAATATTACTTATATCAAGTGCTTTACATTTTTTAAACTATGTAGCTCTCATAAAACCCTGAGACTATTCCTAATTTCCTAGTACGTGCAATTTTTACTAACAGGCAGGGGGGAGCTAAGGGCTCAAGCCACCCCCCCCCCAAAAAAAAAGCATCACTCCCTACGATATTTTGAGGACCTTTTTTTTATTGCTCTACTATTCTTATAAGGGCAGCAATGTTGACATGAGATTTTCTGTCATCGGCCCCCCTCCTATAAAGGCTACCCTTGTCTCGCACAAGTCAAAGCCCCCCTCCCCCCACCCTCAAACGAAATCCTGAATCTGCCACTGCTAATGGGAATGATTCTCTTCAGCTAATTACCCATTTGTTCCTGTGTGATAATCTGTAAATCACCAAAACAGTATCTCAACCAGTGTTATATTTTTCTGTAACTTCTTTTCCATCTTAATGTCTGAATAACTTTCTTCTAACGTTTCTAACACAGCTATACAAATTTCTTGTTGCATCATTGAGTGTTACCTTCCCAGCTGTGATATTTTTCATACCTTCTCTCTTTGTTGTGATTAATTCCCTGTTGTTGCATACATACTCTTTTACCTCGTTTCTTCTTTAATCTATTATGCTCCCTTCTCACCAACCTCCTCACATGTAGTAAGCAGATTCTTTGCTCCTGCTAACTTTTTGTTTTGGGACAGTAATTTTTTTTCCACTTCCACTTTCTTTGAAGTGTTTCTGCTAATTTTCCAATGTACTAGTGCCTTTCACACAAAATGAACCTCTCTCCTAAGATTCCTCATTTCTGAAATTCTTGCCATAACCTCCCTCTTCTTTGGCTACCGATTTCCTGAAACTTCTGATGTCCATCACAACTGTCTCATAATCACCTATTCCCTAAGTCACAAGAGACACTACATAATTTTCAACAGGCTTTAAGAAAACATTCACAATAGAATCCCCTTGTATTTTGTTCTGCCAGTTGTGTAAACCCTGCTTCCCTTATTTAATATGTTTGCTAATCTCTGCCCCATCCATTCCATTTAAAACATGGTAGATTTAAATCCCCGCCTGTTATGAACAAGTTATTCCCATATCTGAATATGAAATCATGATCTCCGATTAAGTCTTATTTTGTTCATTCATCCTCCCACTTCACTAAGAAGTTATGACACTTATATTATATCTCTAAACTGCACATGGAAAAATGTTTCAAGCTATTTAAATCTACTCCTCAATTTATCAAGAAGTTAAATGTGAAGCAGTAGTGCATTACTCAACTGCATGTTCAATTGTATACGCTGCACTGTTTCATGTCCCAAGATAATTGAAGAAGCTAATTACCAAAAAAAAATAAGTGAAAAATAATATTTCAAATTAAATAATGTTGAACAAACCACTGGAAAGATGTAGTCTTCACGGGTTTTCCGCCGTATGTTGTTGAAACGCAACAACGAGCTTTCGGCGGCTGACTCTGCCGCCATCTTCAGGTTGGATATTGTGCAGGAAGAACCAGAGCTGCACTGGCGATGTCTGGCCTCCGTGTGTCCTTATAAGGCCTGACCTCTCCCCTCCACTCACTCCGTCCCGCGACAGCCGTCTTGCACTCGTCGTTGATTGGCTGGCGGAGCGGCTGTCGTAGCCAACCCCAGCACGCCGGAAACATTTCTCCGGCGACGCCTCACTACCTCTCTGATTGCAGGGTGAATGTTTCAGAAGGGACAGAGCCGGCTTCCACGCGTCACTGAGCCAAAGACCCATATCTCTGTTGACTGTGTTGTTATCCAGCCGTATTTCTATTGCTTCTTTGATGACTGACACCCAGTAGAAAAACATTGGCCAGTACCTTTACATTACCGAAGTCCATTTTGTGGCCGTTTTCAATAACATGCTGGGTGACTGCAGATTTATCTATTTGGAACATGCGGATGTTGCGTTCATGTTCGGCCACCCGAGCCTTGATGTCCGGATCGTCTGACCAATATAATTCTTGCCACACTGACATGGTATCCTGTAAACCCCTGAAGTCATCAATCCCAAGTCATCCTTCACGGGCCGGAGGTAGTCTCGTATCTTGCGAGTAGAGGGGAGAGGTCAGGCCTTATAAGGGCGCGCGGAGGTGAGACATCACCACTGCAGCTCTGGTTCTCCCTGCACAACATCCAACCTGAAGATGGCAGCAGAGTCAGCCGCCGAAAGCTCGTTGTTGCATTTCAACAACATATGGTGGAAAACCCGTGAAGACTACATCTCATCGATACGCCGTGAAAGCCTCGATCTCAACCACCGGAAGTTTAACTTCAAAAATCAGAACAGATTAGATGCAGAAAGACTGGACTGATTACAAATGATATTTGGCAAATACAATAAAAACATCAAAGAAGTTAAAAATTTGTTTTAGCATTAGAAAGGTTAAACACAAACTCTTATCATAGCATCATTTAAGAAGAATTTGAGGCATTTCTGTGAAAATCCGAACTTCAAGATAATGAAGAACCATTTTGTATAGACTAGACTTAACAAGGTTTATAAGAGAAACAGCAGTTGTTCCACACCGTATTATGTTATTGTGGTGTGATAGTGGCTTTAAAAATAACACAATCAGTGGGGCAGTCAGCACTCAACTGAAATGTTACTCTATAGCATAAAATTATTATGATCGCATTGTGCTATACTTCGATCTACCTGAATTTTCCCTGGTAACATAAAAGGCAGTTTAAACAAAACAGCATTGAGAAGATGCACAGTATGGTATTGGACAATCGACAAGGAATTGGAGAGGTGCCAAAAAGGGCTGCTAGGTTTGTTTCTGGAAATTATCACAGAATGCAATCAGTGATGGATATGATAAAGGAGCTGGAATGGGATTCATTGCAAGACAGGGGAGTGTACGGGCGTATACTGGCGATGAGGAATGGAAAAATATGGAGTAGGTATGAAAAGTAGTGCATGGTAGGGAAAAGATGACCAAGACCACAAGCTGGCACTCTATTTCAGGCACAAGGGTGTGGGAAGATTCTCTTTTCTAGGTAAGGGTGTCAGGGATTGGAATGAGTTTCCAAGAGAAATGATGAATAATTTACCGAAAACGAAAGAATTTAAAGGTCAAATTTGTAGAGGGTAAATGTAGGTGGGTGCAGGATAGGGGGAAGATGGGGGTGTAGGAAAATTGCCACCAGAGCCTGTGCTCCATTGCAATTAAATTAAATGTGTGATGTGTCTGAGACTTGGTATATCAGAAGAAAGGTACAGTACATTTTACATCAAGAAAATTTTGTGCATGATAGGTGCCAAATGTATTAAATACTGACCAAAATCAATACAAAAATGAATTCTTCAACAATGCTTGGACCATTTAAAAAGAGTTCTATCACTTTTGTGTGCCGATTTGTTAGTATGGATAAGACGTGGGTCAACTACTCAATATGAAACGGAAATTACAGCAGTTGATGGAAGCTGGTGACTGCACCATAAGATGCAAAGTTGATTTAACTAATAAAGTCTTTGCATGTGTTTTCTGGGATGAAAAAGATTGTTTTCTTATTAACATGGAAAGGATTAAACAACAACTCAAACGTTCTGTACCAACTGGATGAAAAAGTCTGAGAGTACAGACCTGATTCACAAAAAAAAGGAAACAATATCTTTCAATGCACTTGCCCACAAAGGTGCTTTAACTATGGGAAAATTCTGTGCAAATTTTTGGAATAACCTGTCCGCCAGATTTGGCTTCCTTTGACTTTACATAGCCAATCTAAAGAATTTATGGCTGGAAAATATTTTTGAGTCAAATGAAAGGTGATAGTAGCTGAAGATTGGTGTGTTTTTAGACTTAGCCCTTTCCTCCCTGATGGTACAAATTAGTACCACTATGTATATCACCATATATTCAACCAATACCATTGTGCATTGCATTGTTAAGCCTGTTGATCCATTTTGTACTATTACATCAGGCAATGACCATTTCTTTTTAAATACCACATGAAATTTCCAAGTTGGAGCATGGTAGTGTATTGACGAGAGTATGAGTGCTACATTACAATGCCCTTTTAGATCAGAATTAACTTGGCAAGTGCCAATTTCTGTTATTATTCTTTTAGTTTGAGCATTTAACCACATATATTTTACCTATAAAAGTGTTTTTTTTGTTTCTTTACTAAATAATTGAGAAAAACTTATGAGGACTAATAAGTACCGTCAGGGACTTCTGGTTTCTTTTATGCAAAATATTGGTAAATAGATTTAGCAAGTATGTAATGGGTTTTACCATTGTTTTAGATATTTTGAAATGGATATTTCCAAGAAATACGCTCTGATTGAAGCTCTTCTCTTAGAAGATCTCCCAGAATACAATGCAGATTTAGATCTTGAGGAATCTAATAAAATTTCAGTGATAGACAACGACCAACACTGAGAGACACTGAAGTTTTTGAAGTAGTGCTGGAAAGTACTCTAAGCACAGCTCAGCATTCACCCATGATGAAGCAGACAATGAAGGACAACAATCAGTATCAAATCTAGACCTCATCAAAAAATGAATTGCCTGACATCAGTACAGCAGCTCATAAGCTATCTACTAACAACAGTTACAAGCCAAATCGTAGACGAAAAAACTTTATAAGGATACATATTTACCAGACTATTCTGCAAATACTGGACTGGTTGAAAATATTTTCTAGTTGTATTGCCCCACAGATATATTTCTAATCTTGATTGATGCCATGTAGATAATATTCTGTATCAAAGCAATTTGTATGCTATTAAAAAAAAGTTCTGATTATCAAGAAGGAAGACTACACTGCAGAGATAAATTGTACAAGATTAGACCAATTATAGAACAATAAAATATTTCAAGATTGTTACCATGGGACTAGAGAAATGAGTTGATGATAAAATTAAAAGGCAGATCTGTACTTAAGCAACATTTACCCATGAACCCATAAAGAAGGTTATAAATTATGTTGTTTTGCTGATCAAAGAGGTTTTATCAAGACGTTTATAATTCATCGAGGCAGAGATGAAGAATTTACTGCAAAATTCTCGGATTATTCATTAGTTGAAAGAGTGGGTTTAGAACTAACTGAACAAGAATGGAGGAAAGCCATGTTTATCTATTTTGATAATTATTTTTCATCTGTTTCATTATTAGAAAAACTG